>SNQJ01S0000602.1:499131-543812 GCA_010110895.2 Picea sitchensis
CATATAGAGCCTCATTGATTATGTATTTATGTTTCGATCTCTAGATATGTATTGCACTTGGTGTCGTTTTGATATATTCACGAGCATACTTTGGATATGTTGTCTCTAATTGTCTCTAATGCTTTGGAAACATGATTTAAAATTTTAAAAATATTTTTTTTTTGTTAAAATTTAAATATTTTATGTATTTTTTAAAAAACCGGTTCATTGAAACCGGTTCGACCGGTTTATTACCGGTTCCGGTTCCGGTTCAGGTTGGACCCTCGACCGGTTCCGGTACCGGTTTCGGTTTTTAAAACTATGCTTCTACTGTAAGTCATGCCCATCGACGATCAACCTTTTTATCCCACTCATCTTACAAACAAATTGCCCAGTTAAATCCCCAATCTTTCTCATAAAAAATTCCTTCCAAAGAGGCCAAGGTAGACTAGGAAGGATCACATGTAACTTCTGAATAAAACAAGGCTCTCTTCTAGGATCAAAGTTTGGCTTCCAATTCTTTAAGACCAGTCCAAATGATCCTCACCTCCGATCTAAATTTAGTACTGTGTCCACATCTTCCTTACTATGAAACATGAAATTGATCCAACTCCTTACCAGGACATGGTAGACATGAATATAACCAAGCAATGTCTTCCAATTCACTTCTAGCCATCCTTTTAACGATGTTGGTGAAACCGATTTTATGCAAAATCTACCAACCACTTCTTTGTCCATCAATTATTCTACTTCACTGATATAAGATGTCTCCCCCCACAACTAATCTAACTTCTCGGGCTTACATCAAATGCACTTGACCTTCTTAACCATTCACTTCTCTTTTTTACTATCACCATCTACCCGAGACCTCAATTCCTTCTCCTTGTTTGTAGAAAACCTCCCTCTAACCACAAGCTCACAAACCTCCTTCGGGCATGATGATTCTTTGGTAGCCTTATTCTCTAATCTCAAAGCTTCATTCAGAGAAATGGAATCAGATTTTGGAGCCTCTAGCACTCTAGACAAGTGCTCACCTACCAACTTGTCATTTGCACTGATGACCCCCATATTTCCTTTAGCTCCTCATCTATGGGAATTTTTTTTGTAGCATCCATGGGTTCATCTTCGTAATTGACTGTGTCCTCCCGTGAGTACATTTTCCCTTGTAGCTTACTTCACCGCATATTAGAAAATCATTATAGGCCAACACTCACCATAGCTCTCCTCATAATTCAACCCACTAGGTATTTCACCACATTTTGGATACCAGATATTTCACCGTAGAACACAAACCAAAAATTTAAAATACTCCATAGACCAGATATCCCTACGTCCATGGGCTAAAGAAATTGAATCTAGGGTTGAAGAATTCATTCCGCAGGATGAAGAAATTGAACGACGGGCTAAAGTTGTTTATCAACCACTTGAAATAACCCCAATATAATTTATATCAGATTTCAAATTTAAAAACTCAATCAAATTTGTCACAGACCAGGTATTTGTATGTCCACTGGCTGAAGAAATCCTACCATGTACATCCACGGGCTAAAGAAATCCAATTGTGGGTTAATGTTGTATGTACTAGAAATGTCAAATTTAATGATTTTTGATATGTTGCACAAATTTCTTACTTCAAAAGTGTCATGGGTTGTAATGGGATTTTTTAACTTCTATGGATGAAATCTTTAGTTTTGATGGTGTGTTTATTTGATGAGGTACTATATTAGATGATTCAAAAGAGGACTTGGATGTAGGTCATCCCAAGGTGTATCAAGTTTGCACGTAGCTTCCATTATTGCCTCATATGTTAGAAATGTTGTCTCTAATGAAGGATTAGTACCAAAGGGTGCATCTGAAACAATGTAGGTTTGTGAAATTCCTTAATAAATTTTAGTGTGGGGTGTGATTAATGTGTTGGTGTCTTCTTCAAGTAAATCCAATGGTGTATGGATTTCTAGACAGATTTCTTCAATGCCAAAGAGTAAATTTGTTTGTTAATGAGTGGACATCATGTACATGGGTAAAGTTGGCATTCAATTAATAGTTGGGGAAGATCCTTGAAAATTTACCAATAAATATGAATCTTTAAATAACCCAAGTCCTAATTCAACATAACTAGAGCAATCTATCCATATGCTAAAAGTAATATTGTTCTTGATTTGAAGGTGGTGGACAATAAAACTCAAGTTGATCAATGGTAACAATTTTTCCAACATGGAGAATTTCATCACTTGATAGAATGATGATATGACATATTGCATCCCATAGATCATGTTTCTCCCAAGTAGCATGTTGTAATGTAACTAAATGTCCACTATTTCAACATTAGTTTTAACATTTTTCTTCCTAATTCGAAAGAAATATCGTACAATATTCCTTGGGGTTTATAGATATGTCCATCAAAATCTTTTAAGATGATGTGTGATAGAGAAAATTATAGAAAACCTAACTATTTTCATACAACTAAAGACATGATTCAAGTTGATGTGCCTTTGTTGACTTTGCTTCTATGAGTGAAAATGTTTTTAACATATATTGGAATCATAAAGCGATAGAATACGGTAATTGGGGTTCAATTTGATCAATGTTGAAATTAATTAAACCATCATCCTAATGATTAATTACACCAATGGTCTTTAGTAATGCATCTTTTTGAGAAGGGCAAGTTTGCACGACATCTAAAGCAAAACACATTGGGTTTGAGCCAGGTCTTCTACAACATTATAATTCTGAGTTGCTCTTACATGGGGATTGTGTGCCATGCGACGTAAAGGAGCTTTGGACACTTTGGGTATTAGTCATTGGTGAAGAAGTTGGGATTTCCCTCTTGAGGTCATCCTAAATATTATCCATTGGGATGGATACACAAAGATATAGAGTTAGTTTTTCAAAAGCAATGCAAGTTCAAGTTATAATATCACTGCATTTATTGATGAGATCTAGTGTGTTACCATTTTTTTTAAAATATCACTGAAGTCATTATAGGAAGTCGATACTCGTGGGATAGGGATGTAATCTTCAAGAAGAGGGTGAAATAATATAGACCATTAAAGTATGATAAATCATTTGTCATACATTCCTATAAAGGGATGGAAAATTTCTCCTTGATCTCAGTAGTGCAGGTAAAGAAGCTTATTAATGCCATCCATACGTTTGTATTCTTGAAGGTTAGATCCTAGATCAATAAGATGCGATAGGAAATTGATCATATCCCTAAGTAGAAAGCAACAATTAACAAGTTCTCAAATGAGTTAAAATAACCATTCTTAGATGTTAAATGATCGCCACCCAAAAGATCAATATAGCGTGAGGTTGACTTGATCTTAAATGTCATACTACCTGATAGTGGATTGTACATAACATATTGTTTGAGAGCGAAGAGATTAGGAAGAAGACAATTTTTTTGATGGAGCAAGGTGCCATCCGTCTATGTACATCATGGAGTTTCTCAACCAAGAAGCGTGGTACATGGTGTATGCGTGTGGATCTCCAAGCCTTGAAAAGACCATCATCAAGAATAGATACCCACTTCCTATAATAGATTATTTATTCAATCAATTATTGGGAGATACTTTCATCACCAAGTTGGATTCGAAATAAGGTTACCATCAAGTGTGTGTGTGTGAGAGATGAAGGAACATGGAACACAATGTTTAAGATGAATCAAGGATGTTTGAATGGTTGGTCATGACCTTTGGTTTATGCAAAATCACCAACTACTTTATGTTTTTCATGAGTGAGTTGCGAAGACCATACCAACACTCTTTTGTTATCATGTGCTTCGACAACATAATGGTGTTTAGTCCATTGACCTCACAACATGTTCTATGGGTCCAAGATGACCATGGTAAGAATAAACACAACACAAATTAATAATCACAAATTTATTTGGAAACAAAGTTAGAAATAGAGGTTGCACATGAATCTCATTAATGAACTCCAAGGTTCTATGGCTCATTGATACCAACAAACCATTTGACTTCTATATGTGCATGATGATTAATGAGCTACTCTATGACATGCAAAATAGTTATTTGTTTGGATATGCAAGATAATACATATTCCCTTTTCTAATTTTCTCACTCTATTTATTCAAGGGCAATATGTGTAAAATGTAAGTTCCACCAATACAAATGATACTCCACCCTTTCATCCAATTAGCAAACCAATCAAAAATTTGGGCAAGCCTTCTTGGTATGCATCATTAAAACATGACATGTGTAAATGTAGGCATCTTGAAGATTCTTCACATCTTGTGAGTTAATTATAACAATGTTGTTACTCTTTAGAAACTTTGCATCGTGTTCATGCACCATATGCAGGGTGTCGATGAGAGCATATGAGCAACTAAAGTGTGAGTAGTGAACGATCCAGAGAGGGACATGATCAATAATTGAAGAATCTTTTCAATTATTTCAAACTAGGAAGGAATCAATAAGATCACATCCCCCCATACTCAAACTATACTCATAGTGTCTTAGCTTTAATCAACGTGGAAATTAACATGTTAATGATTCCCCATGACTTCTAATCACTTATGGGTTATATTATAGTTTTAGTGAATCATGGGGAGACTCCAATGGGTAGGATAAGTGATGTTGTTTATAGGATTCTAAGAGTTCAATTCATAGTTGGGTTGTTCAAGAGTCCAAGAGAAAATCAATCTTTGTTATGCTTGGTTGGCAATAAGATAGATAAGCATTCAGATTTCCATCAACTATGAATTTATGCCATAGCAAGAAAATCACCTTAAAGCTCAGTTGAAGCTAGATATCTCGTTAATTTATATTTTTTCATGTGCCTTTATTTTGAAGGTAGCCCACTTGGGTTTTTTTTCCTTAGTATTGATGTGGGACAAAATCTAGAGTAAAGAGAGATTTTAAAAATTCTTGAGTTTGAACTTCTTTATCTTGATAAATTAACAAAAAAAACATCTAACTAATATTGATATTTGCACTTTCTTTTTTATAGATTCAAGTGTTTTAAGGTGGCATGACATAACCCTAGAGGTGGGTTTCCAAATCATCATAATCATCCTCTGTTAGCATTTTTAACATCCTCAATAGAGAAAATTTTGAGATTAGTTGGCATTTGATTCACACCATTAATTTCATATAGGTTCAGAGGTGTAACATTTGGCCCACTTGACAAGTACCAAATTTGGGATTGGAGGCTTAGTAGGGAAATAGCTAATAGTTCCATAATGGGATGATGCAATAGATAAGAGGATTAGGTTGGAAATCCTGCCAAGTTTGCAAGAGAATTGCAGTCAGGATGTACTCAAACAAGGAGGGGGATTAAAGATGAGAGCACCTAAATTAAACACGAGAGTTCACATATCTCCAACTTGATGATTGGAAGTGGATTATAAAATAATCATATTGATAGGAAGAAGGAAAAATGTACAAATCACCTACCAGTACCTCGACCTACTCAACAAGAGTTAAGATGAAACTAGTTGTAATTGGATAAAGCAACGAAGGGACATTTAATAAAGTAGTGCACCTCAAATAAGAATTCAATCATCTAGATATAGTTGTTACTTTGGGTAAAATGCAATAATTATCACCTACATATAGTTGTTAATTTTATTGAGCAAATTTCAATAATCAATAATGGTTGATATCTTTTTTCTAAATGTTTTTTCTATCTCTATTGGTTATGTGGTTTTCTGTGTGCATTCAAGGTGCTCGAGGAAAGGAGAGAAAAGGAAAACAACTCCAAGCATGAGGTGGCGCTTGGATCCTATGCTACAAGATAACTAGAGAACCTTAAAGGTATGAAGATTTTATCTCAAAATTCTATAGAATTATTACGAGATCACAATGGAAAAATGACAAAATATAAATTAAAATTGATGAACATTATACCAAAATTAGAAAGTGTAATTTTCCCTAAAAGAAAGGGTCTTCAAGAACAATTACACTCTTGATCAGTTATGCTCAAAGATTGGAGGCCTCTTGAGCCTATTTATTGTAGAACTATAGAATTTTTAAGGGTTCTCATTCTTTGCAAAGCATGTTGGAGAAACGTTTTTGGCGATAACCTGTTTTGAATTCTGCAAATAAAATTCAAGCAAATTCGTTTGGATTGATTACATTTTACTCTTTCCCCCTTTGGGTGATATTTTGGATTAGTTGCCTTGAATGATTTGTATTGATTACAATTACATGCATAAGATACATTGAATATTGTTTGTAAATTTTATGCAATAGCTACTTTAGATAAACCATGTTTATTTGAATAAATGATAATCTTCAAGTTTAGGTTTTAGCTACTTTAGTTGACTTTGTTTATTTAAAAGGTTTCTTTTGATGCATTTTATCTGCAAAACTTTACTTCCTCCCTAAAATTTATTTCACCTTTACTTTTGCAATTTCATTACATTTTAACAATACACAAAACCCAATAAACATAAATTGGTAGCTAGTACTAAAAGTAGAGAGTTGTTTGTCAAAGGTGTGATTTCTACTTGGGGACTTTCACTTGGTGAACTCGTTCACTGTAATACCCTACTTTTTCCGCTACAATGCATTGGATCAAATTGTGTATAAATTGTATATGCAAGTTTATAAAGATGGGAGCCAAGCCATGCTAACTTAAATCAATGACCCCACTTGTAGATGATGTAAATATGCTAGTATGAAATCCTAGTGCAAAGCTTAGGACAAAGCCTCACTAGTGAAAGGCTAAGCAATTATTATGTGAATATACTTATATGGACCATGTGGTAGGCTACAATCTATGCAAATATTAATGATTGAATATAATATATAGTATATAATATATAATGGTCCAAGATGGTTTTGTAGAGCATGAAAGTGGGCATGATTTCACTTGAGGGGAAGAGGAAAGGGGGCCCATGGGTAAGTAATTCCTCTAATGTCAAGTTCCAGCCTTATAAGTCATCTATTTTCTACCATGTTCCTTAAACAAAGCAATCTAATTGCTTTGAATTATCAAACCAATCATTTAATGCATGTAAGAGGTTAGTGGGGAAAGTCTTCTCACATTGTTATGGGAGCATGGATTGAGTACAATCATTATGGTAATTGTAAGAGTCATACATTCCTCTGGTCATAAACAATGTTAACCATCATTTACACGAGTTCTCTAATTGTTATTGACTCTAACATTCATTCCAACATTATCATGTGGTTGCTCTAAGTTGCTCATGTTGTGTTCTCCGTTGCTAACTATTACGATGCTAGAAATTAACCAAAAATAAGCATTGTGAAGAGGAAATGGTAGACCTGAGATGAGAGGTAGTTGGTTGTAGGTGATCATAGAGGTTAGGAAAGTCAAGAATCCTTTACTATTATGCATTTTTTGCTCTCTGGATGCTTGAGATCCAAGTATTGATCTTGCAGGCAATTCTCAAAAAGCATACAACAAATTAGGCTCTTTCTAACCACACTAAAGAGCAGTGGAAGTAAGAATATCCCTAAGGGATAATTGAGCAGAGAAGGGGAAGATCTTCCTTATGATGTGTGGGGCAGTGGAAGAGAGTCCCTTGGTTATTTATGGCTATATGAGATGTATGTAGTGTTTTACAGTGAGCGGATTGGCTAAGCATGAGAGAGAGAGAGAGAGAGAGAGAGAGAGAGAGAGAGAGAGAGCTTGGTTCCTTCACCCAATGGCCTCATAGACCAGCTTGGGGGTGGTATCTACCCTAGGTACCCACGGCTAGGAGGAAAATCACTCCCACGTAGCTAAGCGCCTTATCGTTGTTTATGAATATGAAAATTATACTGTTTTCCATTATGGACATCTTCATGTTTGCATGCTATGTGTGATTATGTTTGATTTTGTTCAGGGACTTTTGGTTTCCATGAATCTCAAAGTATCTACGCTTGTTGTATTTTGCCACGTTCTTTAAATTTGCATTGTGTATGCAATTCATTTAGTTATGGTCCTACTAAGGAGGTTTCCTTTGTTGATATTATGGGGAAATTGCATTCGAGAGCCAAATTTTGCATATGAAGCCCACATAAAAGAAATTAAGGACATTGACCCATGTACTACCACGGTATTTGTTTGCCATGATATAAAGGAAAAGTAAAGGGGAATGGATGCATCCACCTGGTCTCCAAGTGAACATAAAAACAAAAAAAACTTGATGAAGTTATGTGCATAATCACGTGAAATTGTTTATGGATTTACAAATAAACAAGGGTGCAAGGGGGTTGCCCTGCCCTTGACCCTCACAGTGGCCCCTGTATTTCAAAAAACCCATTTGAAATTTTTTCCTTGAGTAGACTTGTACAAGAGATATTTCTCAGGTAAGAGATTTGAGTAAACAAAGTTTTTTGAAGGATGGAAGTTGTAAGGGGTCACCGTGGGTTGCATACAAATTTGCAAAAGAGAAAATTCGAGGCATGCAACTTAATTATCTTTATCTCAACAAAATAGAAGGGTTTCAGATTCATCTTCAATGTTGTAAACTCTAGCTTTGTTGTCGCTTCCATTTTGTTTTATGTTACTACAAACCCTAGTTGCATGGGTTTAATTTCTACAAAGATATTTGTTTTTTGGAGTTTTGGATATTTGTAGGTCTCAATGGTTATTTTGATGTAAACAATATTTTAATGGATTGAGACTCCTTATTGCATTGGATCCCAAACTCTGTCCCTATCAGGTTTTTTTTTTCTTTACAAAAATGTTTTCGTGTTTCATAGTGCACATTGAATAGTCAATACACACTAGTGCATTTTTTACTCTATAACACACCGCTTAGACAAGTTGTTTTTTAAAAATATAAGTTTCATGGTGCGCAACATATAGTAAATACACACTGGTGCACTATATATTATATTGCACACTGCTTGGCATTCTGAGTTTTTTTTTAATGTTTTTGGGTTTAATGGTGTATAATAGACATTCCATTGGATGTAGTTTGGGTGGTTGGGAGGAATGATTGTTACCCTACCCACCCATGTTCAATTCCTTGTGAGTGACATGTTGTGCCCTTAAAAGGGTCTATAATATGCTCTTGTTGTTGGCCCCCAATATTCTAAAAATACTTGGCCTCCCCATGTTCTCTCGCGGATTTCGAGGGGGGGGTTTCTGTGGACGTAGAGAGCACCGATATATGAGGCCGTGAACCACATGAAAAATATGGTGTATAGTATATAATACACACATTGATAAAATATATTTCATTTTGCAGGTCTTTTATTGATAGAGATGGTTGATACAAGATTAAAAAAAAAATTATGGCAATATGCACAATGAAATGTTTCAAACAAGGAAATTAGGTGGGATCAAAAGGTGATGGATATTAAGTTTTTCTTTGATTTTTTTGCCAATGATGTACTTCTTAACAATACTAGCTAATATGTTTCAAACATTCAATTTCACATATGTTGAATGTTGTGCATAGACCAACAAGGGAAAAGAGGGCCCTCCTAAGAAGACAAGAGTTATGATGAGTTGGTCCTTAGTTTACATGGAGTGGTACTGGAAGTTAATGACATGGGGAAAATCTTTCATAAAAATATGAGGGATATAGTGGAAAGAACGTCTATTAGATGTTATTTTTACTTACAATACAAATATCAATCCATTAAATCCAAGAATTAAGAACCCATTCAACAATTATTGCTATGGTATGCTTTTCAATTTATACCACTATGTATATTAAATGTAAATATACTCACTACACTTTATTTCTATGTTTGTAGATGGAAATGAAGAGGAAGAACAATGTCAAACTTTTTAACAATACATTGCGAATAATCCATGTACAATATCCCTTGCAAGTGATGAAGAAATGAGGCATGCAAGTAGTTTGAGGAACGATAGCGGTTCAAATGATGAATGATGATCAATATAATTGAATGTTTCAAGTTTTGTATTTTGGAACGTTTGTATGTAAAGATCATACATTATGTTTAATATTGACATATTCTTTCATTTGGTATGATCACGGGTTACCAATAACTGTAACAAGTATTTATTAACATTTTGATTATTGTGGACCTTTATGTTGTCTCATTTTGTATAATAAAGGGCCTTTTATTTGTATGTAATAAAATGACATTCTTTTTCATTGTAGTGTTCAGTGTTGTAAAATATTATGTTGCCGATTAAATATATGGATGATTTACATTATTATAATGAATAATGAATTAAATATATGTTGGTATAATTGTTTAAACAATATAATACATTAATATAATGATTAGGTCCAAACAAATTAATTGAAATGTAAAAAACTAATATTATTATATATATATATATATATTTTTTTTATGATTAATAGAAATTATATTAAAAAAACAAGAAGCTGCATTTGCATACCTGGAACACAAAACAATTCAACACTAAAACATATTGGTGCATTGTATTCATTTGAAATCAATGAGGTGTTTCATTCATATTTAAGCACTGATGCATTTAAATTGTTCTTTTCCACCAGTGTGCAATAATAGATAATTTGCAGAGGTGCAAAATAATGGATAAGTTGCACTAGTGCTTTTTAAAATATCTTATAGGCACCAGTGCTTTTATAATATCTTAAACACACCAATGCGTTCTATGTATAAGCATTGCACTAGGGCTTTCAATATATATAAAACACATTGGTGTGCCTCACTGTTTTAAATGCATAAAGAAAAAACAACCTCTATTATTGCCTTTGGCTGTTTAGGATGTTTAGTTATATTGAACATCCACTAAAACCTTCGTTAAAATCTCCACTATGAAAAAACAAAGATTTTTATTTTTATTTTTATACAGTAGAAATGGATAGCTTGTATTAAAATAAGGTTGCGACCGAACCATCTAGTAGGATAATACAAAATTTATATAAAGGGATTGTTTTAAGCACTACAAATTTTTTCAAAATTTAAACACTACTATCTATTGTCTGTGATGGCCTTAAAGTTCTAGAACTATCACCATCTATTCATCAGATATATTGTCATATGAATTTCCATAACATAAATACAACTTTACAAAACGTTACACTGTTCAGAAACTAAAAAACTTCATGCCCACTGAGGCCTTCTAGCTTGCTACCAACCTTGGATGACAGAGGACTGCTTCTTTGCATGAGTTGGTTCATGTTGTACTGTATCTTCCTATTTTTCCATCAAATGTTCCACCTCAAAAGATCCGAAAAAAGAGTAGAAAGAGCCACTGACTAAATAACCTCAACTACAAACCTTTTCTCCATTCCCAACTTCAAAATTATTTCCCACAACATACCCATTATCTCTTCCATTTCTTCAAACCTATGATTATTATCTTCCATGAATATTTGAAACTACTTTTTCTTGTTTTTAAGAGATTCTACTTGTAAGTTTAAGCCTATTATATAGCTTTGCATTGCTTACGTCTCCATTGCAGTTCTTCTTCTTCTTCTTCTCTCTCTCTCTCTCCTTCCCATTTCCAAATATATAACGATAAACATCATTGAACCTCACCTACATGCCTCTCACATCGTCAAATTCCCCAAGCTGATTAGAATTCCCACAAATTGCACATCATTCACAATGTTGATTAGAGTTGGAAATTGAATCAGACCTAAGATAGACTATCCAATCGACTTCCAAATCACAGAGTGGAATCCAAGCCTAAACCTAAGCACACCTCCAGGGATCACCCACTCTTAGAAGTCGGATGCCAAGGAGGAGAAGGAAATCTATAATAAAGAACAAATTCCAGAGTGTTCGAATCAATATACCACATGAATTCACCCATCCCATCCTCACATAGTTGATAATTGAAGCAACCTACAACAGAGTGTGTGAGTGTATGCGCATAGAGGGAGTCTTAAATGTCCATTTACAAACCTCCCTTGTAACTCACCACTTGTACCTTGTATACATATCTTGCAACCTTATAATTAATTTGACAAGTGTTTCATGGGAGGTGGAAATGAACTAGACCTCCCCATTTATCCTAACTATTCACATTTGAAGATTATCTACTTTATTTTCTCGCTTATCCTTAGAGGAGTTAAGTTTTCTTAAATCTTGATAATCTATGAATTCAAATCTTTTCACTAGTCTTTGAGCTCTATTAACTAGCCTTCTCAACTAAGTATCTTGGGGAATTGATTAATAATGCATATGTCAAATTATTACTGTGGAATGCCCAACCACCAAAATCTAATTAATCTCCTTCTACTTCAGAATCATCAACTCTTGCAACAATGCAATACCTTTGCTTGATTATTGGTGGTCTTGCCTAAATTTTGTCCAATCTTGTAACATTAATGTAATTAGAATGCTCGAATAGAGATAAACATGGATTCCATTTTATTAAAATGATACACATATAAATACAATTGATGTGACAATTGGATTTGTTTTCCAAGAGGTCTCTCAGACTCTCGATTATGGTTCGTTTCATATTCCTTCAACTGAGTAACCCTAATGGATTACATATCCAACATCCCCCCCTTAATTTGAAGGGGTGTATGTGAGTCCAAGAAGAGAGCTAAAGTCTGGAAGTGGACAATTACCAATGGCCGAATGTGCTCTCTAAATTTGGTGGTTTTGGGATGACCACAAACCAAATGGATAACATAAGCTGATGTCTTCTACTAAATAGTGGTGGTGGTTTAAGAAAGACCACAAATCAATTTGGTTGCTTATGGATGACCACAAACTCTGGAACTTGGCTTTAGGGCTCAACGATTCCCGAAATATTTACTTAGTTAGATAGAAGCTGGAAGCTAATGTCTTCTGCTAATTGGAAGTGCTCTTGAATGCTGGTTTAAATATGACCATAAAATGTTCTCTAGCAGAAGTTGAAAGTCTTCTACTAAGTGGAGGTTTAAGGAAAACCACAAACCAATCTGCTGGTTTTGGATGACCACAAACCAAATCATGCTCGCTTGTTACTGCTCGATTGATGGGACTTCGAAAATTGAAGCCCCACTGTCAATCATTGATGTTATTCCCTCTTGTCAGGTACAAGGTGAGAAGATGCAATATTTTTCACAACAAGATGTGTCAATACTCAAGCGTGAATTCATCAATATCACTGTTATATCTTCTTAACCGTTGATGATCATTGCCAAGAAGTGATCCACCCATAATGGTTCTTTACTCTTGTAGATTTCTTGCATTTGGAACATCTATCTGAAGGATGATTATGCTTTCCACAATGCTCACAAGGATGAAGATTGAAACACTGATCTTTCATGTGGCCAACTCTATGACAATGCTGGAATTTAAGAATCTGCTCTAGAACTGGAGCAAGTGAATATGAACTCTCTTAAACGAATCACCTTGGAATTGGACCGGTTTGGTATAATCTGGAATATGAAAGGAAACTTCCGTTTCATATCCGATATCTGTTATGTGATTGTTGTTCTCGATTTCTTTCCAAGGTCTGATGATCGACTTGAAAAGAGAATGTTGAACTTGTTCATGCACAACTTCATCTACATTTGTATATGAAGTTGTCTCACTAAGTTGCTCCTGCACTGACTGTTGATCTGAATTATCATCATCATCTTTTTCGAAAAAATAATTGTTTTGAACAAAGATTAATTTAAAATGTTGAAAATTCTTGGCCAAACATTTATTTTAAATGACATATTTTAAATGCTTGATAAGTATAAGTGATATTACATGTTAAATTGACAAGGCACATAATTTGAAGATGTCTAAATTAATAGGTTTTCCATTAAAACTGTAAAATACATGCAAACAACAAAATACATCTTAAAAGACGAATAATTTCAAAACTAGTTAAAACTATTTCATTATATTTAATTTGCGTTGAGATCTTTTCATACTATAAGTATAATCTAATTTAAGGTGAAAACATATAAAACAAGCCGACACTTGATTTCACTAAAAAGATATACATATCCCGTTGAATCTCTATAACCTAAACCACCCACTAAACCACAACGAGTAGTAGGATGTAATCAATTAAAAACTTGTTAAAAAAAACTTGAAAACTTGGCTCACTAAAGAAAACAATTTAAACAAGCCTTCCATTTGGAAGAGAACTTGAACTTGGATCCGGAGGCATTCGGCGTTGCTATTACTTCCACCGTTCCACTCTTTTCAATTTGCATTTCTAAACCATCCGTCAAAGTGAAGCTGCCAGTACAAGTGCTAGATGCCCTTCGCTCATTTTTCTCTGGATTATCTGGTACTATTAGGTTTAAGGTTTCAAGGTTTTTGCTTTCTCAAAGGCCGGCTACCATTTTTATGTATTGAGCGAGCTGGCGATGCATGTACCCAAGGTAACAGAAACTTGGTTTTTTCTTTCATTGTCTTTTTTGGTTGGTATTGTTTTCTTCTGTTGTGTGGGGACCTGGGATTTTGGCTTTCAAGTGTCGCAATTTTCTGTCGAGCAATTGTCTTTTGCACCCTCCCCCTAGATTTAACTTTAACGTGCTTGCTGCAGTTGTCAGGGTCAATTGCGCTCTGAAAAATTCAGGCTATTTCCATTTAGGCTGCGAGTTACATCTAGGTTTTCAGTTAAGGTTAATAAAGTTTGATTAAATTTGGACCATTTCACACATTCACAGTGCATTATTTCAAGCAGATAAAATTAAATCGACAGTCGATCAGTTTCTTAAAGTGCATCGGGAGCATCTTTAGAATACCACTGAAATATGCAAAATTTAGTCAAACTCACATGACCTTAAGCTTAAGAGGAGGCATCAATAGGATGTTGTCCAAATGAATAGTTCTGTTATCCACCTTACCTGAATTTTCTCAGTTGTGTGAAATGGTCCTTACTTTGGCATATACTGTACAAACTAGCTGTACATGGACGAAGGCGAAGTTTAGCCGCAAGAAAATTGATAACTAGACTTGGGGATATCCTGCATAGGCTGTTTAGTCAAGATACTCTTAGAGTGAGTTTTTCCTTAATTGACACAGAGTATAATTAGGCTTTTCTGCTAAGGACCTAGTCATCTTATTGACTGATTTTTTTGAAAAAAATCAAAATTTGTCCAATCACTGGCCAATTTAATGGCAAAGTTGATTGTGAATTCAATGGTGAATTTTGAATTTAATTGTGAGGCCTTTTTTTAAATCAGATTCTTAAAAAAATCATTAAGATTCTATATTTTTTTCACATATATGTATACGTATGTATATATAATAACATGTTTTGAACAATATATGATCTTTTAACATGTTTTAGGAACTAATAATAAAATTTGCTTAATTCTCTTTGCTGAACTTACAGGCCAATTTTATCTTCGTGTTGAGATTTTTTTCCTAAATTTCATTGCTGCAGAAATTTAACACAAGCTCAAAAATGTGACTTTAACTAAGGATAAACACATCTTATTTTGACCAAGTTCTGCAGAAATTTGCGTGGTATTATAGTACCTAGTTACATACTTAAAGGGAAATTATTTTTAATTGTTAGCAGTTACCTTGCTGAAACTATCTTATTTTACTATATTCAAAGTTCAAACACATCGGCAAGTGCGAAATGACTCTTAAGCCGTCCTGTGCATGTCTAGATAAATTTAATAAGAAAAAGGTATAGTATTTTTGAATCTTGCATATAAACCTGTTAAAGCCTTATTTGATTAAAGTCCTAATTTGATTATAAGTGGTTAAAGCTTTCTTTTTTACAGTATTCCTTAATGAAATTTTTGCATATCTTAGAGAAACTTTACAAAAGATATTATACTTTAATCTACAAAAATATAAGTTGTCCTACATAGTTGACTCTGTAAAACACCCTTAATTAAGCTGTGCAGCAGAGGAAGCTCTAAGATTTCTTTAACTTTGTAATGTTCCCAAGCCAATATGCCAGGAACATCACGGTTTTGGGTGAATTTTAAACTTTTACTGATTGTGGCATTTCGTCAAACACTTTACTTACTGTGATCCTTTAGGTTGCGCTTAAGGTTATCCTGATGATTTAATGTGTGTTTGCAGCGATAAACAAGAAGATATAGTAATGGAACATACCTCAACCATATGCAAGATCAACAATATGATAGACAATCCAAAATACCTCAGATCTGATATTATTCATAAATAGAAGAAGCCCCGAATACAAGAATGATGCAGATCTGGAATGATCAACAAATGGATCCAATCAATACAATAAGAGCTGCTACAAAATGCTTTGATAAGACAATGTAAGCCTCCAAAGGCTGAATGACAAGGAAGGCCAATACAAAACTGAGATCTAGGCCATATGAAGTGCCAAACCCCAAGTTGGATGCTGCTACGCCCTGCTGGAACATTGAAGACCCTCAACAATTCGACCCTGTAGCTAATGTCCTCCAAATACTCCAATGAAGATGCCAAACAGTAGATCAGACAAATGCAAGAACAACCCAGGTGCTGAAATCTCCAAGATCCCTCTCACAGTCATGGATCTAGCCTCCCTTCAAGGAATGGTGCGCCCCCTGGATGCCTGAAACCCTAGATAATTCGGCCTACCTCCTAGAGGCTTCCAAATGCTCCACAAAACCACTAGAATGATAGATTGGGGCTCGGTTACCTCCCTGGTGAAGTCCCAAGCGAAATGATGAAGATCTGATCTACCAAATGGCTGAAATCACTTTCTGAAGTGTGCTCCTCTCCTCCAATTCGCCCAATGCATCCAATAAATCAAATGGCACATAAAACTCCTTCGGAATGCACTAGATCTAATGGCCAAGACCCTGTAATGAAAACCCAGGTGCTAGAATCTCCAAAAGCCCTGCCAATCACCTGGAACAAACTTCCCTCAATGGATGGTGCGCCCCCCTTGCTGGAAACCCCCAATGGTGCACCCTCCTTCTCTTCCTGTGCCTGTGGCTGGTGTAGAACCCTCCTGCATTGAATAGATCTGAACTAGAATGGTGTGGGGGAGTATTGCATCCCCAAAACCAAGCTTGGGACAAGCTAGGTGGAATCTTTCACCACCGAATCGTCCTCTAGGGTTTGTTAAGTCAAAACCCTCAAAACCCCCAAGATATGGGCTCTCTAGGTAGAAGCTAGATATCAAAATGATAATCATACATGAATGAATGAATAGAGGCCCTTGTCTTTCTTTTATACTTCTTGCTCACCTTGTCCCTCCAAAGTGACTTTCATTTTATTAATATTTAATTAATTAATTAACCTTTTTACTTCTGAAAAGCACCTTATCTCTCCTTGTGGCTTCCCTGGCCACTGAAAGTCACTTCTCACCATCCCATCTTGTAGGGTTGCTCCTCCCGATTCCAATGAGCTATTACACTGAGAGGTTCCTCCAAGTAATGTGCCCAAAATTATCTCTTCAGTGAATTTAATTAACTTATAGCTCAAAATAGTCAAAATCATGAAAATCGTCGGAATGCAACGGAACGAAAGCCAACCTGTGCGGAATGGATCATAATGATGAAATGGGACGAACGATGCAAGCCGGACCCCAAAATGCCTCTCCATAATCCCTGTACTAGCTATAACATCCATCTGACTACTCTGGTCATCGTAAACCTCTGCAATGTAATGATGTCCTAAAGTGGGGACATTACAAACTTGGCCAGGAGCTACTGTAACTTGTAAGAACTGCAGAAATGGTCATTATTCTGCAAAAGCTATAGCTAACGGAGACCATAACAGGATGCATCATGAAAAGTTATTTCAAGCCCTATTTTAAACAAGCTGATCGTGCAAAGTGGCAAGAACCTTGACTGCATTCTTTGCTTTTCATTCATTCTTAAAATTATCCGTCAAAGTACTCGAAAGAAATTGCTGGCCAAGGAAAATGATTTATCTCCTTTCCTTCGATACATTGTTGAGTGAAGTGAGCCCCAGTAAACTGTGATTTTGTTAGATTACAATTTATTTCAGTCCAAGTATTTGGAGGATTTGATGTCTTTCTTGATATTTTGATTACCATGTGCAAATTTGCATGGTAGGAATGTGGATCTCTAAAATGAGCAGCAAAGTAATAAATTTTCATGATAGATTATTCCATACTATTTGTGCATCTTGTAGACCTGTTTGGAGTTGGTATTGTAAATTGAAAGTGTCTTGTTCAGCATCTTAGATTGGCCTAAAAATCCAATTCATGTTACAACATGTTAAATTATAATTTACTCGACAGAGAAGATTTGCAAAATATGTTACTCAAATCAAAAGCAAGGTTGATATTTTTCTTTTCAGAAGAAGGGTGACATGTATATTCCTACCTTTTTAATTTCTTTCTATTACAGAAGTTTAACAGTATAAAATATTCTGCATTTTACAGATATAGTCCATGACCTTATAGCTTATATGTCTAAAAGGAATTAGAAAAACTAGGTGTTGTTCATTAAATCAGCAAGTGAGAAGCAGATCAGAAGACAGCTGCCCTGCTGATAAGGATTCCTGGATGATGGCTGGACCACATTTATGGAGATCCTTTGTAGTAACTTCTGAATAATTGTTTTATGGGTTGTTGAGAATGTTGTCTGTGTGCTTATTGTAGGTGACTGCAGTACCTGCAATATGTTATAAATTCATATCATAATAGTTGCAGAGGGGCGCCTTTGCACCTCTCATCTTGAATTGATTGTTATGGCCTTACCTTCGATGTTATGTAACACTTTAATATTTATCATATTTTCCATAGAAAGAGTAAAGTAAAAGCTAGGTAGTTTTTCTTTGTTAAAGCATGGAACATGGTCATACTTATTAGGAAATGGAATACAATGCCAGGTTTGTAAGAAATAACTCTTGTCTATGTTTGGCAGAAGATGATCTAGTGCTGTCCAAACATTAACGAATGTATTTGATTGATCCGGTTATGCTTTTTCATGGTGGATATTTTCAGGATGTCTGTTGAGAAGTGTTAAATCATTCTAACTTCACATCAACAAAGTCTAGTTTTATGTCAACTTCCGAGTGTTCCCATTGATAGTATATCTTTATAAATTCTAATTATGAGACTAGGCTTTATACTGCTTTGAAAAGCTTTCAAAACGTAACCAATTTTTTTTTAATGTAGTTCTGAGATTCTAGTTGTGGTTGTAGTAGTCATCTTGGCTTAACTTCTTGGAGTTACATAAAACAGCCTTCTGAAATGAAAGCATAACTCGTAGGAAAATGTCTTCCAATTTTTTGATGATCCTCTGTAAACATCCTTTCCAACACTACTAGCAAAATGGTTTACCATGTAAATAGTGGATCAATTTGTAAAATGAAAACTCTTCCTTTTTCAGTCTACTCTTGGGATCAGTGTACATTTTATTTGGCAGATATTTGATAAAACTATGTTACTATAATGCTTCTGAAGTACATTTTTTGCACTTGATCTTTATTACAGTGCATATTAAAATCATATTAATGATCCAGGGCCAAATATATAGAAGAGACTACATTCAATTTATATACGGACAGGGAGATTCTACTGCTATTGAGGTTACTTTTGCAAATCATGGAAGTCCCAGAATGTCCCGTGTGTTGGGATAGTTTTGATAGGGATACTCATATGCCTCGATTGTTACGCTGTGGTCATACAGTTTGTCAGCTATGCTTGAAATGCCTTCCCACTGAAATGAGACTTGGTCAGAGATGTCTGCGCTGCCCAGAATGTCGGATTCCATGCGTGTGGAGAAGAGTTCATGAGTTGCCTAAGAACTATATTTTGCTCCGTGTAATGGATGCATCCTCAAATACTGATAGAAGCCAGTCCATTCTAAGAATGGCTTTGAGTTTCTTGTCTGACGTGCAATTTCTATGCCCTATTGCAAATTTTTTTGTGGTAGATACTATAATGTCTCAAAGGCTGCTCAAGAGAAAACTTTTTGATCTAGCCACGCTGACATGCATATCGAGTTTAGTGTTGCTTTTCGTTCCTATTTCTTTGGCCTATGTATTCCTAGCCTGGTTGACGGCAGCAATTGGGTTTCTTATTTTGTTGTGTTTGGCTCTAGTAGGTATTGGATTTTGTGCTCTCCTTTTCTTTGTCTGGGGCTCATATCATATTGTGTCTATTGTTTATAAATTCTACAAGTTCCTTCTTAAGAAGGGAGTGGTTCTGTATGAATATTCTCTCTCTTTATTTGGTGGATTTTCATATGTTACTATCAAAAGAAAATAAACAAGGGGTTGTGCCAAAATATGTCCCGGTTGATTATTTTATATTATAAAATTTCTAAGTGAATTAAACTAATGATCTCTATTCACTTTTCATAAGCTAGTCAGACTTTCTGAACCACTTTCACTTCAATGATTTTACTTGATTCCATTTCATGGGCATCTATGCACATTATATACCTATTCTATCTTTTACTGTGCCATCTTATTTGTAAACGGTTTAATTTATTTGCATTCTACTTTTTTGTGGTCACTGCTTTATTTCATCCATATTATTTTATAATAATAATATCACTATAATAAAGATTTCTCATGTAAAGAACATATTCACATAGGCAGTTCGGACCTCTATTTTGACCAGTTGATTCTGATAAAGTTTCTGTTGAAAAACTAGATGTAATTGTGTCTTGTCAACCTATTCTATCTTTTTCACCGAGCCATTTTATTTGTAAACGGTTTAATTTATTTGCAGTCTATATTTTGGGGGTCACTGCTTCATTTCATCCATATTACTTTCATAATTATATATTTATTTTAAAGAACAGATTCAGCTTAGCAGTTCTGATCTTTATTTTGATCAGTTGATTCTGATAAAGGTTCTGTAGAAAAAGTAGATATAACTGTATCTTGTCAAAAAGCATATGATCAATTAATTGTTAGCTCAGTCATAATCGTATTCTCATAAGGAATATCTGAAAATAATTTGAGATAACTCTAATGCAAAGAACAGATTCTGTGAAGAAGTTCCGATCTCTATTTTGATCAGTTGATTCTGATAAAGAGTTCCTGTTAAAAAACTAGATGTAATCGTATATTGTTACAGAGCATTTGATTAGTTAATTGTTTGCTTAGTCGTGATCACATTTCCAGATAAGTCTAATGCAATCACAGTGTGGATACTAACATTTAAGTGTCTAATTAAGTCGCCATTCTTTTGGTTTCATTGAGTAGTAAACACTTTTTAAAGTGATATTATTGCAATTTCAAAATAAAAAGGAGGCATTGGATTGGGAATCAGAAAACTTTTTGAATGTGACTAAATTTTACTGTGAGGGCTTCTATTGAACATTTGGTCGGTCTTTAATAGCTTAACTTGCCGTTCTAAGAGCTGATTCATCTTGTTGGATTTACAGTTGCACATGGAACATGTTATAATTATATTTAATATATCTACTAATATGAGATCGAGAATGTTTTCTTTTGGTAGTTTAGCTAAGTTACATTAATATTTTACAAAAAGAGTTATAAAGAGAGCCCTTTGCAGCCTATTCTCCATGAAACAGAGCATTATAGTTTTCAAAATAGAATACCATGGCTGTTTTGAGATTCTACACATAGATATAATCAACATAAGCCTGTAGTACTACTTTCCCAAGTTTAAACATAAATGTTTATAATTGATATGATTATATATATCTACCAAAAGACAAAAACCTATGAAATAACAAAAACTTGGAAAGACCCAGGCTAATCATCATAATTTGAGTCAACATTGATGAAGATTGAAGGTAAGTCCTCTGGATTGGTATTGCCAGCGATTTCAAACTACATTACATCCACATTGCCAAACTCTTCTTCATGCTTCGAGGTTGTTCTTCCTCTCCACCATCCTCCTTGACTTTGACCCACAAATCTTGTGGATGAAATTGTCATATTTTTTTTTATCAATATGGTCCAATTATCTTTCCAACTGATTCAATTTGTTGAGGATGTAATTCTGCTGTGCACCTCCTATCCCCATGTTATAGCTATGAAAGTCTTCATATGTCACTAGATTTCTACCATTTTAAGAATTTAGTTTTCCTACTTTTTAAAAATACTTTTTGAAAATCTAGTGTCTAGAATCCATTTCAAAATTTCTTCATCAACTTGCGTGTTGGGGGTCACACCTTTTTGTCCTCCCACCTTGTCCTCAATTGTCTCCACCACCTTTTTGATCTAATTAGAAAATCTGTGATGGTAGGTTGTTGATGCTTCCTTTGCCACCATCTCTACTTTGCATTTCCTAGGTCCATCTCCGTGCTTGTTGTCACTACATTCCCAATGCTCTATATGCCTTTTACTTGCCATCTTTGCCTGCTTTGTATGCCCAAATGACCTTTGAAAGAGAGGACCAAAAACCCACTGGTTATGAGCCCAAGTCACAATTCTGAGAGCCCCCTTCAAATCCCTGGAAGCCTGATTTAGTAGAGCAAAGTTGCTCTCCAACACCTATCAGAAGAACAATGTTTATTAAAATATCAATCTATACTTCACACCCATGGAAAATATTCCTCATAAGTGCTAAGGACAAATCCATATATCCACTAAACTATCACCATGTTCTTGATCATTGTTTAGATTAGCTTGTTTGTACCATGATGCTACATGGATTGGAATGTGCCCACTGCAGGATATTAAGCTCGGACTTGGCGCCTGGAGGACATGCTGTTATGGCTTGGCTTTTTTCTTCCCCCACTGTCTTCCTTGTCCCACACTAGGTAGGCGTTGCCTCCATGATCAAATACCTATCAGCCTTATGAATATCGGTCCCTATCACCCCATCTAGGGGGAGATCGAGAATGCTTTGCTCGTAAACTAAGCATGCAAAAATGTTTGCTATAATAGTAAAGAGCAGATTAATAATGCATATATTAATGGAAGAGGTTGCGTCTACTGAGGATATTTAGTTGGTTGTGCTATTTTAATCTCGTGTAAAGGCTTCGAGTTCCTATAATAAAAATGGTTTTTGAATGGAAGAGGGATATAGGCTCAACTCTCTTTCATTTCTCTTTCCATTTCTTTATTTTTTGAGAAACAACCTAATTATGACATAGCATTTGTTAGCTTTTAGGGTTACTCCAAAACTGTTTACACCATGTTTGGGGTGCTTCAAGAGATTTGGGGTACATGGTGTATGATTAGCCTTTGGATGGTTTGTGATGGTTTTGCATATTGATGGTTGCTTGACGTCAGTTGGACGCTTGCATTACATTCTTCCTTAGAGTGTTGGAGATTTTCACATAGCTTGGTGACATTCTACTTGCTGGCCACATGGAGGAGTTTGCTTGCTTGGAGGATGCCCTACAGTGGAGGAATGTTTGGCACTCAGAAGGGTGTTGAGCCCTAGACAACATGGGATAGCTTGGATGCTTGCATGGAGGTATGGAGATGACTTGGGGATGTTTGGGGTTGTGACAATGTTCATGTAGGAGTGGACCCAATGGAGCACATGGATTAGGAGGAACATTGGACACATCTCGTGGAGTTCCCTTCCATTGGAGCCTTGCTTGTGTATGATATCACCTTAGAGCTTGACATGTATGCCCTTGGAGTATATTGTTTCACATGTGAGCCTACTTGTGGCAATGATGTTGCTTGTAAGGGTATAGGCCCACGTGATTTGTTGGTCTCCTTTACCTCTTATATATATAGACAAAGGAGAGTCTTTTCATCATTCTTATTTTTGATCATTATCTCGTGTTAAAGATGTGAGTAGATGAGTGCAATAGTCTCTCTTGTTCTTCATCTTTGTATTTTCTCTCTTTTGTCTTGGAGGTGCTAGGGTTTCCTGAATATGTTTAGAGCATTTTGAATACTAGGGTGAGGGTTTCATCCATTAGAGACATTAGAGCTAGCGTTTTGTGATAAACCCTATATTGTACTTGTTGAGGAGTGAAGAAGAGGAGGCATTTTTCCTTTGAAGATATGTTAGTGTGATGCTTGCTTGTTGGAGCTCCTTGGTGTTGGCTAGGTTTTATTTTGGTTTTCCTTAGCTAGGGTTTTTGAGAGGTAGAGGATTGTATTAGCATCGAGACGAGGCTATGATGTATATGAACTTCATTTTTACACACACACAAATCACAAATATATATATGGAATTTTCAGCTGTCCAAAATTGTATTATTGTAGATTGATTTTCAATCATCTTTATCTTCATGGTTTCATAATTTCCAACAATAGTATGTCTTGTTGATTTGACTTAAGTTAATGTTGAAATTGTTAAATGATTTAACATTAATATTGAATAAGATATGGCAGATTTACTACTGTATTTACAATTGTTATATAGTGAATTACAAATTTGGTTTTTGCATGATAAGATTGCATGAGGGTTGAAACCTATCAACACACATTTGGTATCTTTTCTCTTGGATTGTGATGTCGTTAAGAGGTGAAATATTGTTTGTTGTTGCTCCCGTGTTTATCATATTTCGTAACAACCCTAAAACTGAAAATTCACAGGGTGAAGATTTGGGAAACCTCCAAGAAAGAGGTGAAATTTCTAAAGTTGCATTAATTGTTCCGATTCACAAAATTTCTATATGGTATTGGAGCTTGTGTGGCTAAGATCACTCTAGGTGTAAGAGGGAGTTGGTATTTCAGTCGTGGTGTACCTCAAAGAAGTGATTGGTCTTGTTAAGGTTATTATGTGTCAAACTCTATGTTGTTTGAGAGAAGCACTTGGACCCTTGGAAGAGTTGTTTCTTTTTCACATTACAGATATTTCATGATGGATATGGCTATGGCCTTTGTTAAGTCCATAAACAAAGCCCCATGCCAAGCATAAAGCCACATGTAAAGCCCTAGATATTGAGTTGTTGTATTTCTATGATTATATTGATATTGTTGGCTAGACCTTTTAATTGTAATTGTACTCTTGGTCTACTATATATATACCAATGAGACCTAGTTTTAGGAGCATATAAATCTTGTACATTTGTTCTATTGTAAAAGGAGGTTGCCTTCTCGAAAAGGCTTCACATTCATTCTTATCTTTATCAAGGCGTGGAGTTACTTCTCTCTCCCTTTTTATGCTATTTTGGTCATTTGGTGCATAACATTTGGTATCAGAGCATATGATCTTAGGGTTTTTCTCTTTCAAGCGAGTCATATTGGCATTTTCGCTATAACTTTTCTTCAAAGATGTTGCAGACTATGAAATTTTCAGCATATCGAGGAGACATAGCGAAGTACTTTTGGTAAAGATATAAGGTTTTGTATCATTTTACTTTTGGAGATACAGACTGTGGAAATAAGGGTTTTTGACTAATTTTAAAACTAGTCTCAAACAAGTGATTTTGGTATAATTGTCATATCTTAAACTTGGAAGGTCCAAATTGAGTGCCACCAGTTCTTGTGGAAAGAAGATAGACCATATTATTTCACGTAAAAATTTCAAAATTAAATATGAAATATTTGACACTAACATTCCATACAAGTTCACTACATGGAAAGGGACAAGAATCGACACGTTTTGGGAAGGTTACCGTAACTTTCACTTGACACATCAAATTTTGGTCAGCGCCGTGACATTGCAGAGAAGACATAACAAAGTACTACAGGAAGAAATTTCAGATTTAGAAGGGCCTCAATTTCAGAGATACATTAGGATAAAGGTCAACCAACAATACAATTTCAAAATTAAGGTTTTAAAGGTACACTAACTTACAATTGGCTTAACTTTTGATCAGAAGATTTGTTTTTGATGATTCAAAATTTGTGATAAAGAGAAAAAAATAGAAGTATTATTATCCCACATGGAAAATAATGCTACAAAAATTACTTCTCCAATTAAACCTCCAAAAATCCCAACCATGACTCATGAAGAAAATGAAGAGATATAGAACCAACAATCCAATTTGGAGAATCAAATTAATGAATTGAATGATAGGTAAGTGAAAAAGTCCAATTTAATAAATGTACAAACATAAATAAAATGAAAGATGGAAACTAACATGAATGATAATAGGGAACATATGGAAAATAAGATGAATGAAAATAGGGAACAAATGGAAAAGAAGATGAACGAAAATAGGAAATAAATGGAAAAGATGGAAGAATTGCAAAATTCCATGTCAACCATCTTGTTATGTACACTAGATGAGAGATTCTCTCAAGGTGATATCATGACACAAAGAAATTATGGAAATGTGGAGAAAATAAAGATTGAGTCTTAAAATCATGATTATTTATCACCTCCAGATCCACATCATCGGGGGTTCCACTTGGAACTAAAGAATTAATTAATTCCCAAGATCGATATGAGGAAGTTTGATGGTAAAGATCCTATAACATGGATATTCCAGATGGAACAATTCTTTGATATACACCAAGTGCCAACCTTACAAAATGCAACTATTTCATCCTTGTATTTAGAACTTGATCAATTTGTTTAGTACAAATGGCTTTGTGAAATAAAAAAAATATTCTATTGTATCTTGGTCCATTTTTACGGATGAATTGATAACACACTATGGGGATATTAAGAGCAATACATTCTTTAGTCAATTGATAAATTCTCATCAAAGAGTTCCAATTACATAGCACATTCAACAATTCCAAAAACTAAGTCTTAGGGTAAATAACATTCAAGAGGATAATTTATTAGATCTTTTTATAAGCACTTTAAAGGAGAGCACTCAACATGATGTACGTCTCTTCAAACCTAAATCCCTAGAGCATGCTTTCAATGTTGCCAGGAAAGCTAAAAGTAAAAATATGGCTACTAGAAGAGTGGCCACTGACAACTATAGAGAGTACCATGTTCTCTCTCCTTAGGTCACTCAACCTACAAGGTTGATGCTTAAAAAAATGGATGAAAGAAGAGCCTAAGGACTATGTTTCAATTGTAATAGAAAGTACAGTGAGGGGCATAAATGTGGTGAGAAGAAATGATTCTACATAGATTGTGAAGAAGAAGAAGACCAAGAATTAGAACCATCGTAGGATATAGAACTAGAAGAGACTACTCCAACCATATCTTGTCATGCATTGATCAACATCAATACTCCACAAACCCTTAAGATATAAGGATAATTCAAAAAGAAAAAATGTAGCAATGTTGATTGATTCTTGAAATACCTATAACTTTATTAATTGCAAATTAATGAAACTTCTCAATTGTTTTGTATTTCCAGCACCATAGTTTTAAGTATTGATTGCAGATGGAGGTACCATAAATTCTTCGGGGAAGTGCCATAGGATTAAGCTCAATACGGGGGCGTATTTATTAGATAGTCCCATGATTGCATTCCAAAAGAGTGGTGCCGATGTTTTATTAGGGGCCCAATGGTTATAATGATTGGGAACAATGGCTTGTAATTTTTAAGAACATTTCATGAGATTTTCCTCCGAAGGCAGGGAAATTGAACTTAGAGGTATCTAAGGGAAGCCCTCTAAAGTGATAAGCTCTAACAAAATGACAAAATTACTCAAAAAAGAACACCATGGTGTACTTGCACATTTGTGTTCACTAGATGTTCAAACATCTAGATCCTCTGTTTCAGCGAATCTCCAACAAGTTATCAACAATCATTCCAAGGTATTTGAAGATATTCCTAAGGGTCTTCCACCTGCTCGAGATCATGACCATGCTACTCATTTGCAATAAGGAAGTGTACGACCTAACATTAGGCCTTACAGGTATCCATATGCACAAAAGAGTGATATTAAGCATATGATTCAAGAAAATATTAGAGGTTGACACCATTCAACCTAGCTAAAGTGCTTTCTCTTCACCAGAGGTGATGGTTACAAAAAAATATGGTTCATGGTGTATGTGTTCAGATTATCAACAATTCAACAAAATGACCATAAAAAATAAGTTTCCTATTCCTCTCATTAATGAATTATTAGATGAATTGCAAGGAACAATTTTTTTTACTAAGTTGGATCTTTGCTCTGGATATCATTAAATTAGAATGAGGCAAGAATAAATTCCCAAAACAACCTTTAGAACACATGAAGGTCATTATGAGTTTTTGGTGATGCCATTTGGCCTCATTAATGCACCTTTAGCGTTTCAAAGCTTGATTAATTCTATTTTCAAACTTTTACTTTGAAAATTTGTGTTAGTATTTTTTGATATACTAATATACAACAAATCGTGGGAAGAACATGTACACCATGCTGACATGGTGTTAAAACTATTAGACATGAAACAACTATATGCAAAGCCTTCCAAGTGTTCCTTTGGGGTTCAAGAAGTGGAATATCTGGGCATATTGTATCTCATGAAGATGTCAAAGTGGACCCTAACAAAGTTAAAACTATGATGGAATGACCAATTCTGAAAACCTTAAAGAATCTTAGAGGATTCTTAGGATTGACTACCACAATTTTGTCAAGAATTATGGTCAAATAAAAGCACCTCTAACAACGTTATTAAAAAATAGACATTTTCTCGGACTCAAGAAGAAACCAAAGGTTTTGAAAAGCTTAAGGAGGCTATGTGTATGAATTCTATCTTGGCCACACCTAACTTCACAAAAACCTTTTATTGTCGAGTGTGATGCCTGAGTACATGACATTGGTGCAGTGTTAATGCAAGAAGGAAGGCCCATTGCCTTAGTGTTCGACAACACACGTATTCCAACAAAGGACGAACACCTTCAGTAACCACTCATATAACCAGATCAAAGATCAACACACCGATGTTTTCACGTGGTAAAACCTCTACGGGGAAACATCCACGACTCCAACCAACGCGGCCACTTGGAGCAGTTTATTAATGCAAAGAAAAAGATTACAGAGAGATTTTACAAGAGAGTTTCTCACAATCGATCATCGGCAAATGACCCTTCATGCTCTTTAAATAGAGATCATGGACCAACATCGGCAAAATGACCCTTCATGCTCTTTTAAATAGAGATCATGGACCAACGGATGTTGCCACGCATCAATGGCCGTTAAGATCGAGAGAGTATGAACCGTCTCATCACTCTATGTCGGGAACATATTGTGACCGGCAGATTTCCTAAATCCGCAAAATGCATACCAAAGAAAACATTACACTTTACCTAATGACATATTAGACCAGTAGATCTTAACTAACTCCTGGTGTCTAAATATCCCAACATCCCCCTTAAGAACAACTTTGGGATAGGGATTGGAAGGATTTACAATAATGACACAATAGTTCAGGAAGTTTTCATTAAGGGAGGCATTAGAGCCTATCCTTAATGACAACTTTCCTCGAACTCTGAATATAGATCAAGTTTGGAAAACTTCACTTATAAGAGACTTTATGAAAATGTTTTGCAACTTGATATTCTGTAGGGCACAAGAGCACTTTAATAACTTGATCATGAAAGAGCTTTCCATGAAGTGCATGTGTAGCTCGATGTGTTTGTTACTACCGGGATGCTGAACTGGGTCTTTGGCCAACTTGATGGCACTTTGATTGTCACACCAAAGGCTGGTCGGATGATGGTGTTGGAATCAAAACTCTAGGTGATCCGGTCGAAGCCATTGCATTCCTAACTTGCATTTATCACGCTTCTGTGACTCTCGTCACGAAGAAAGTACAATAGCCCTCGCTGTTTGGCGTGCCCAAGTGATGCGTCCCAACCATGGTCGGAAACATAACCGCAGTAGGACTTCTTCATCATCGGGTCGCTGTACTCCACCAATCGCTGAACCAACCAATAAGGAGTCCCCCCAACTCCGTGTAATGTATCCCAAGTAAACCTAACAAGCACTCACAAAATATAGCTTAAGTATCCTTAGTCAAGCTTCCAATGGTTTCTAAGGCATATATGGGTAAACAAGACCAACAACAAAGGAAAGATCGTGGATCGCATGAGTCATGTATAAGAGGCTACCAACCAACCCGACGACAATGTGGTGGCATCAACTTCCGGAGAAGTACTGTGGTAGAAAGCTTGACTCTAGACTTGAAGGGAGAAGGAGTTGAGCCATAATCACCCATGTGAAAGTGAATAAGAAGGTCACAAGCATACTTAGACCGGGAAAAGAAAAATTCTTCATTAATTTGCAAAACTTGGAGGCTGCTAAGGAAATAGTGCAAAAAATCCCAAGTCTCATATTTCAAATTTCTTCTAAAGGTCGGTTTTCACATGGTTTAAAAAGTTTTGAGTCACTACCAGAAGGATAAAGGTCATCAACATAAAGGACAAGGATGATGAGATGGCTTCCACTTTCTTTGTATAGACATTAGACTTAATGACATCTTAGAGAATCCAGTTGGCAATAAGAAAGCTATCCATTTTGGCAGCTACCAAGCCTTGGGAGTTTGGGTTTGGAGACCATAAAAGAGATTTCTGAGGCTACAAACAAGTTGGCTACAGTCATCTGGACATAACCCGTGAGGTTGTTCCCTGTGGATTTCTTCTTTCAAATCGCCATGCAAGAAGTGATTTAACATCCATCCGATGGACCTCCCATTTATGTGAGGGTAAGGGAAAGAATAAGGCTGGGATGGAATTTATTTTGGCCATAGGGTAAAAGGTTAAGTTTCTACTATAGTCAATGCCTCTAACTTTGGGAAAACTTGGCAACTAATCAGCCTTGTGTCTTTCAATACTTACATCTGATGCATACTTATTTATGTATACCCATTTGCATCTAAGTTTTCTTCCTTTTGGAAGAGGTAGCCAAAGATCCCATCGCTTTTGCTATTGTTGTACTTCATTCATCGGGCCAGTATCCCAACTGGATGACTAAGCTTCACAAATGTCTCGATCATGAGTTTCTCAAACTTGAGCCAAAAGAGAAGAGGCTCATTGAACTGTGAATCAACCGACGTTGATCTGAAGGATCACCACAAGATCACCAGTTGCTTCTCGCAGGTTGAATGGGACCCATCTAGGAAGTGTGGAACCGGTGCTTGTTCAAAGTTCAAAGGACCTATCCTGAGGAATGCCGTCAGAGGGTGGAGGTGGATTTTCAACCCTACCTTTCATCATCCTAAGAAGAATCTAGGAATAGAATAGAAGAAGGCAATTAACTACTAAGATGGCTCACAGTCAAGAAGGCATAACCGCCGAATTAGGCTCGCAAGCTTAGAGATTTTCATCAAATTTAACATCTCTCTAAGAATAATTTCATTACAATGTGGTTGAAGAAGTCTTATAACCTTTGACATCTTCTAATAAAATCCAACAAATATACACTTCTACCCCTTTAGGTCGCACGCTTTCCTTTCTCATCGAATGTGAGTCCATGCTATAATCGCCAAATAATAACGGAAGTAATCTCTACATCCTGGGTTAATGAACGCTTCTCCGGTGTTATATTTTAAGAGCCTTGTGGGAGGCGGTTGACTAAGTGTAATTTTCAAAATTGATTGCTTCTGCCCAATATCGTAGACTTAATCCCTTAGATTGGATCATACAATTAGCCATTTCTTTAATGTATGGTTCTTTTCCTCAACACCATTTTGTTGTGGTGTATATGGAACAATGTGTTGCATTTGGATGCACCGTGTGCGCAGTAACCTGTAAATTATTGTTCACATATTCGCTTCCATTATCTCCGTTTTAACCTTTGAATTTGATGTCCGATTGCTTTTCTACATAGGCCTTGTAGGCCAAAAAACTGTCAAAAACTTCACCTTGAGTTTCTTTAAGAAGTAAACCCAAGTACGCCCTGAAAAGTCATCAATGAGCAGAAATACTTGCACCCTTAAAATAAGTGTAAGAAAGGGACCACACAAATCAATCGCGGAACACGGGCAAAGGGATCTGAGTATGCCAAGAGGCATCGCTTGTCAAAGCCGCTTCCCTCAATGATGTTTTGTCGAGAACACAACCACACAAACAATTCATCTCCGCATGAAACAAGAGGAAGACTCATCACCCTCTGTTAATTGCATAGTTGTTGCAATGAGTTATAGTTTAGATGACCAAACTGGCCATGCCAAAGTTTGCTCAAGTCATCGCCATGAACAACAGTACTGATGGAAAAGGTGATGACCCGAAGTTATCAAACTTGTACAACCCGGTAATATCATCAACGATTCCAAATGAATATGCTTAGGATCTTTAGATCCTGATTACAACTCTAGAGGTGAAAACCTGTACTGGCTTTAATTCTTCTCAATTCTAATGAGTGATTTGATATACCCGATAGAAGGTTATAAGAGAAAGATTTGAACACATAATACATCATTGAAATGACCATTTTCACCAATTGTTCCATCCCACAACAAGAGACCATCATCACCAACAAATATTTCCCTTGTGTTACATTGATTCAGGAGCATAAAATATGGCTTTATCCTTAACCATATGATAAGATGTTCAACCACAAGTCACCCAATGTAAGAAGAAGTGGTAGTAGTAGAAGTTGTATTGAAGGAAAGACCAGAAGCATAAAGTGCATGTCCATGAGAAGAAGAAGAAGAAGAAGCAATCAAGGACTGATAAGTTGAAGCTTCTCATCACCGCTTCTATATCCATCTTCTTGAAACATTTGACGGACTCATCATGACCATCTTTATTACAAAAGTTGCAATGTCTGTTAGTATTCTTACTTTTATATTTTGATCCTTTGTCACCATTAGGAGCTGAAGCTATCTGAGCAGGTTTGAGACCCTTAAGTTGTTTGTTGTTGTAGCGAGGATGTTGCTTCTTGGGATACTTGGGTTTATTTTTTTGCTGGGCAACTAAGGCTTTGTTTGAGGTACCTACAATGTTGATCACTCCACGTTATACAAGCTTATCTTCCTCTCTAATCAAAGAAGTACAAAATGACTCAAGAGTGGGTTCTACATAAGCTTTCCCTACAGCGTATTTCATGGCATAAAAGGTAGATACAAACACATAATATACACTACCTAGCTTAAAAAGAATAAGATATATGCAACACTCTTCCTTCATTACTATCTTACATTCTTCACATAAAATTCTGAGTGTTTTAAACTTAGATAGATAGTCTCCAAGGCAAGAAAAATCACTTGGACTCAAGGTCAGTATTTGATTTTCTATCTGTTGTGCTCGAATAATATTGAGTTTACCAAACACAGATTCAATCTTGTCCCAAGCTACTTCAGGGTCATCAATTCCTTCAAGGTGGTACCTTAGATCAGGAGAGATGGACATTCCAATTAGGTCACGTGCTTTTTCATTCCTATTATCCCATTTGGCTTTCTTATCATCATCAGTGGGGGCTGTTTCCTTTCCCATGGTAATCCGGTACATGCCTTTACTTCTTAATAAATCTTCCATATGGGATCTCTATTGGAAGTAGTTGTTGCTGGTAAGCATGATAGTACTTGTAGAAGCCATATTAAATATGTAGATAATGCGGATTTAAAAACTGAAACTAATAATTTGGATGGAAAGATCTTGAAAAGTTGCGCGGTTTTAAAAAAACGGCACTGAAAACGGACTTCCGATGTGAAAGTTATGCCCCTTTTAAAAAAGGCATAAACGGTAACCAAATAACCACGTGATAGTGTAAGCTACTTTATGAAGTGACCCACTTTTATAAAGAGAAATGGGGATCACTTTTACAATGAGGTTACCTTATAACAGAAAAGTTGCATGTAAAATAACTCTAAAATAAAATATAAAGCTACTTATAGTGATTCACTTTTATACTTAAAGTGAAATGCACTTTACAATTTTTAGCATGAACTTTTTCAAAAAAGGTAACAAAAGAGAGACTTGAACTCAAGACGTCTTGTTTAATAAGGAAAGTTTTAACCAAATGGTCTAGCAAAACATATTGTAATGTTTAGAAGGAGGATTGTTTTTGTTGTTGTTGTTGAAGATGGCCTTGGAGAGCATGCTCCAAAAAAACTCTTTTCACACAAGAAAAAAGTTTCGCTTCTCGATGACAACAAGGGTTAGATCTCGGTTAGCTTACCCCGAAGATGCACCTTTTCCTATCTGTTTCTGATTTGCCGAGATCGCACAAGGCGCGGGGTAAAGAACATAGGTAGATCTAAAAGAGTAGCAGCCCAAAAATAAAAAAATACAAACCGAAATAAAATCAAACTTTGCAAAAATTTAAAAAAAAATGCGTATTCAGACTTTGTACCTCCGGATCTGACTGTAATGGCCGTATCTTGGGCAAACGGAAACCTTTTCGAGTGAAAAAAAGTGTTCCTAAATGAAACGAGTGCTCTGGATGCAATGGAACAATCCTCTCAGCCCATAAATGTACGAAAATGCCAAAAAATGGAGATGAGGAAACTCGGCTTCACGATCTCGATCTACAACAGGAGCGGGTCTTCAAACAGGCTCTGATACCATGTTCGACAACACAGGTATTCCAACAGAGGACGAACACCTTCAGTAACTACTCACATAACCAGATCAAAGATCAACACACCGATGTTTTCACGTGGTAAAACCCCTACGGGGAAACATCCATAGCCCCAGCCAACGCGGCCACTTGGAGCAGTTTATTAATGCAAAGAAAAAGATTACAGAGAGATTTTACAAGAGAGTTTCTCACAATCGATCATCGGAAAATGACCCTCCATGCTCTTTAAATAGAGATCATGGACCAATCGGGTGTTAAGCCATGGATCAATGGCCGTTAAGTTCGAGGAGAGTATGAATCGTCGGATCACTCTATGTCGGGAACATATCGTGACTGTCGGATTTCCTAACTACAAATGCATACTAATGCATACTAAAGAAACACACTTTTACCTAACAACATATTAGACCAAGTAGATCTTAACTAACTCCTAAGTGTCTAAATATCTTAACACTTAGAGAGTAACCATATTAAAAATATAGCTTACTTAAATCCATTTATGAAAAATAAATGTTGGCCATATTATATGTAGTTAAGAAATGACGCCCTTACCTAATAGGAAGACACTTCAAGTTAAAAATAGATCATGATAGTTTGAAGTACTTCTTGGAACAACAATTATCTTCAAAAGAGCAACAAAAATGGGTTACAAAGATGCTAGGTTATGATTTTGAAATTATCTACAAAAAAAGAAGACAAAATATATTGACAGATGCACTTTAAAGGAAACAAGAAGACACAAAGGGTTTACTGTGTGCTATTTCCATTCTACAATTTGATTAGGTGGAAAAAGTAAGGATATAATGGAAGCAAGATCAAAATGTATGTAAGATCTTTCAACAACTACAAGAGGACCCAAGTGCTTTAGATAAATTTGTGTGGAAGAATGCTTTACTATGGTATCGAGATCACTTATATTTGTGTAAGAATTCCCAACTCAAACAAAAGGTCTCTTTGGAATTGCACGGTTTTCCTATAGGAGAACATTATGGGCTCTTGAAAAATTCCCACAAGATTAAGAAGAGATTTTTATGGGAAGGTCTTAAAACCGATGTTCAATTTTTTTTTGCTAAATGTGTGGTTTGCTAATAGAATAAGGGAGAGACAATCTCCTACAACCACTAGCTATACCAAGTCAATGTTGGGAAGATGTTTCAATGGATTTTAGTACAGGTCTTCCCAAGTCCGAAGGAAAAAATTTCATTATGATAGTAGTGGATTGACTCACAAAGTATGCCCAACATTTCTCCATTTCTCATCCTTTTAAACATGTACAATGGCCACAACATTCATGGAAATAATTGAGAAGCTACATGGAATCCCTAAGATCATTTTTTTTAACAAAAAATGAGAAATTTGAATTATAAAAAATGGTGCAGTTGAAACTGCTGAGAGGTCACAAAGTCTTTCAAATTTCAGGCCAATCCGAGGCCTCAATTGAGCCACTCCTACAAGCTACAAGTGGTTGTTTCAAATACTCAGATGACAACTTCACATAGAACAAATTTACTTAATACACTCGCAAAAAGACTCTGAGGATAAGAGTGAAGAGACACTGCATCTAAATTATCTTGTTGGGGAAGAGCTCACCTTTTTAACTGACTTGTGGACCTGACTTCGTGTGACCATTGGCTTTGAGGGTACATGTGTTTTCTTCTTCTTTACGACTTCCATCCAATCTTCATTTGTCGATGTTGGGGCATTTGAGATGCCTATGATTCCTGGATTGTCTTGATGTGAAACTTACTGCTTTTCCTGAACCAAAATCTCATCTACCTTAGCTTGAACCTCCCATTGTGTCGCTAATGCTTCAACTTCGATAGCCTCATCTTCCCAACTTGCCAGAGGAATGAAGTTGGGGTGAGCCTGCCTATATTTACCTGAGTGTGGAGAATCCAAATCCTCTTTTTTCACGAGCTTCCGAGGTGTTTCTTGCTACATTTCGAAAAGCTCAATGATCTCTGAAGTGACATTGAGATTGTCTATTTCAGATTTTGAGCCATCCAAAGCAGTGTTTAGAAATGGTGAGTCCCTAATGGAGGGAGCGAAGCTAGCTTTCAAAGGAGCCTCTTTGGATCCCTCCATGGGCTGGGCAACATTTGAAGAAACATCCTTGGAAATAAGTTGATGATTAATGTGGGATCCAATCACCAGGTTGATTTTCATTGTTTTCGAGCTTTCTTAGGACCCCTGGGACATTGGGCTGCCAAGTGTCCCGTGGAAAAACATGCTCGACACTGTAAATCAATTTTTTCATAATCCATCTTTTGAGTCCACGCATAGTTATCCCCCGTGAAGATGATTTTGGATGGAAACCCTTTGCTGAAATCTATTTCTACACAGATCCGAGCATACGTGTAGATGCTGTATTTTTCTGTTTCAAGGGATCTCAAATAGAACCTTCCTAAAGCATTACCGATGGAACAGAGAGAGGATAAGTCCCAAAGATGCAAGGGAAAGTTTGGAAGCCTAACCCAAATAGGGGCTGAAGATAGCGAATCTTTCGAAGGATCAAAAGAGGGAGACCAAGGCTTCATACATAAACTAGAGCTACCCAAGAACTAGGGGCCAGAACTAAATATCAAATCTCTATCTTCTTGAAGATAAAATTCAACAATGAAAAATCCTTGAGCACATGGGTGAATGAAAACATCACCTTTCAAAACTAGAAACCAAGATCCCAAAATCCAATCGTGAATATTAATAAGACGAGGCCAAAGGACATTAAAATGACAGATGAGTGTTATGGAGCTGAGGCGACCTAATTTGGTAATAGCGTCCTTCCTCAAAGAGATGGAGGGGGCTGGAGCCTCTTGCAGTAAACAAGACGAAGGATTTAAATTCCTCTTGACAACATCATGGAACGAGCTTCCATGGAAGGCTACAGAACCAAAGGGAGAGCTCTTGAAAAGGCTCCCTGACGACCCACCAAAGGGTTCAGATAGGGCAGATCCGAGGCTTGGAGCAGAAGATCCGAGGCAAGGAGCACCGAGAAGAAGCCACCATTGCTGGAGAAGAACCTGCAAATGCACCCTGCACACGCAGGGCGACCACGAGGAATCCCTAAGATCATTGTAAGTGATAGAGATCTAATTTTCACTGGAAATTTTTGGACTTAATTATTTTCTTGTTTGGGTACTCAATTGGCTCACAATGCCTTTTACCATCCTCATTCTAATGGTAAAACTATGAGATTGTGAATAAATGTCTAGAAGGATATCATCTTTTCTTTTCATCTAATAAACAAACACAATGGGTCAAGTGGTTTCCCTTGGTAGAATGGTGGTACAACACATCCTTTGATACTTAATAGAGAATGTCCCTATTTATGATACTTTATGGATATCATCCTCCATCCATTACATCACATTTGAAAGGGCAACTGAAGATTCAAGTAGTGGAGGACCACATAGAGCACCAACAAGAGGTTTTCAAACTATTGAAGGACAACTTGGTTACAACATAGAATAGGATAAAACAACAAGCATATCAACATCACAGAGAAAGAGAATTTGAAGTGGGGGATTGGGTTATGAGGCTACAACCATACAAATAGATGTCCCTAAAACAACAAAAGAAGGATAATAAATTATCACCCAAGTATTATGGTTCCTATAAAGTGTTACAGAGGATTGGAAGCATGACTTACAAATTGGAGTTACTTTTATATTCACATATGCATCCAGTCTTCCATGTTTCTTGCTTAAAGAAGGTAATCGATGACAAGATCCCAATTCAAACTATTTTACTAAATATCAATGAAGAAGGGAAAAACATATTAGAACTAGAAATAATCCTTGAAACAAGGGTTAAGCCACTGCGAAATTGAGCATTTATTTAGTACCTCATCAAGTGGAAGAACCTACTAGAATAAGCAACATGGGAAGATGCGTTTTTCATGCAGAAACATCCACATCTAATCAAGTGTTGAAGGAAACACTTGTATGAAGGGGAGGGGCATGTTAAGTCCCTAGACAAAGCCCCATGTTAAGAATAAAGCTACATGTAAAGCCCTAATTACCGAGTTGTTGTATTTCTGTGGTTATATTAGTATTGTCTGCTAGACCTTTTAATTGTAATTGTGCCCTTGGTCTCCTATATATATATATACCAAGGAGACCTAGTGTTAAGAGCATCCCATTTTGTACAAAGCGTGGAGTTACTTCTCTATCTTTTTATGCTATTTTGATTGTTTGGTGCATAACGATCTCTTACTTGTACTCTAACACTATGTCTAGTGTTGTAGGGTATGTGGATAATGGAGTTTGGAGACATATGACATATCATAGATCATTATTCAATAGGTTTCAGGAGCCAAGAGGGATGCATGAGTGTGGAGTTTGGTAATGATGCTACTCATCTTGTGAGAAGAGTTGTTTTCTATTTCGTTCTGGATGCCTTCAAGTGATTTTATTGAGTTGAGTAATGTTCTACTCGTTCCTATTATAAATAATAATATTCTTTTAGCTCTCTATATAGTAGATCTTGTATGGTTGAGTTTGATGCTCAGAAGATCATCTTTAGAAGGTGAACCCATGTTGTCACAAAAAGGGTTTGCATTGGAGGTCTTTACAAGTTATAGGTAGATTTGGTGAAGCATGGTGCTTTAGTGCATGGTAGTATTACATTGTGTGAGTTATGGTACACACGTCTTGGTCATTTTCATTATGGATCACTTTCTATCTTGAATAACTTGGTGTAGGGATTTCCATACTTCAAGATAGATAAGGAAGATGTTTGCAATGGATGTACTCTTGGTAAGTAAATCAATGCTGTTTTTCCTAGTAGTGAACATAAATCAAGAGGGAGTTTTGATTTGATTTATTTAGATGTGTCTGGACCTATGTCTTTTGATTCCTTGATAGAGAGTTGGTATTATGCCACTTTTATTGATGATTTCTCTCATAAGACCTAGATATATTTTTTGAACACCAAGGATGGTGTGTTTAGCAAGTTTACAGAGTTCAAAGCTTTGATTGAAAATCAAATAGGAAGAAAGATCAAAATACCGTGCTTAGATAATGGAGGAGAGTATGTACCTCTGTGAAGTTTGATTCATTGTTTAAGGAAGCAGGGATTTAGAGGGAGTTGGTAGTGCCTTACAACCCACATTAGAATGGGGTCGCTGAGAGGAAGAACATGCTTATTGTTTTTTTTTAAACAGAAACGTGTATTTTTATGTATTATAAAAAATTGCCAGAATTCCAAAAAAAAGACAGGCTGCAGGGTGTGACACATCTGCTAATGCCATGGTTACAAGCGGGCCTTTCTACGCCAGTATGGGAGTTGGAAATTGTTCTATGAAAACTACATATTTGCCATGTAAAAATGGCTATAAAGCTGTGCAATAAAAACAAAAATTTACAATTCATGGAAGACCTGTACTAAGCATGGGGTGAGCCTAGATCGTCCCGGTGTGTTGCTTGGTTTTCCTTTACTTGGCTTGCTTCCCCGTGGCTCTGAAACTGATTGTCCCCTTCCTAGACATGATCAGAGAAGCCTGGTGAAATCGGGACGTGTTGTTCATCTCTGGCTGCCGAATGGAAGGTTGATGGAAGCCAAGATTTGTCCGTGCTTGCTGAGCGGGCTTGCTGCTGAGGGTTTCCCAAGCACTGGATAATTTCTCCTATTTGCCTCATTTTGCGATTAACCCCCCTGAGAACAATGACTAGTTCCTGATTGTTCCTGGTTTCCAGTTGCTGCATTTGATTTTGGATTTCAACCATATTTTCCTGGATTGCTCAATTTTCCTGCTGTAATTTCCAGTGTCTCGATTCTGCTCGTTCCTCCATGCATCTGCAATCATCCCGCAGGCCTTGAAATTGTTCGCGCATGTCTTACATAGCATAAACTAGGCATGTACAAGGATCTTTGGGTCTGCGGCACATGGTGTTGCAATGCACAGGGAGGACACAAAGGTTGGGCAAGAGGCTGCCGAGAGGGGAAAGCAGGAGAAAAGTCCATATCCGAGAGGGTAGTTGAGCTTGGCGGGAGGGATGAACAAAGGGGCATGAATCCATATGGGCCTCCACATACCGTTAAATGGTGGAGGAGCCATCATTTCCCACGAACGAGGGAGGGATTGCATCAGGTGAGGGATCCGCGTTGATGCAAGAGAGAGGCCACTGATCATCTAATGCTTCATATGAAGATCCTGGTAATAAAGGGGGCTCGTGTGAGGGGAACAATGTGGAGGTACACGGAGGTTGGCCAGGAGGCTGCCGAGAGGGGAAAGCAGGAGAAAAGTCCATATCCGAGAGGGTAGTTGAGCTTGGCGGGAGGGATGAACAAAGGGGCATGAATCCATATGGGCCTCCACATACCGTTAAATGGTGGAGGAGCCATCATTTCCCACGAACGAGGGAGGGATTGCATCAGGTGAGGGATCCGCGTTGATGCAAGAGAGAGGCCACTGATCATCTAATGCTTCATATGAAGATCCTGGTAATAAAGGGGGCACGTGTGAGGGAAGGAGAGACAGGGAATGGGGGGCTGTAAGGCGGGAGGGGAGGGCGGGTATCGCAGTTCAGACGCCGTGGCCCGGTGGGGGACAAAGCAGCAGGGGATGGAGAGGGGGGAGGGAAATGGCTCAGGGGTTGAGGCAGGGGGGAAGGGGGGTGGGGACGAGAGGGGGGAGGGGGAGGGGAAAGTAAGGGAAGAAAGGGTTGGGAAGAAAGGAAGTGGGAATGGGGGTAGAACTTATACTTATGGTTTAAGTGGGGGGAGAAGAGGCAGGCATAATTAAGGTAGCCACACATTAGAGAGAATTTGGTTAGTGAGAAGGTGGCTCTGTTCCAGGTTTTTGGCTACCTTTGCCATAATATCTGCTTCTGAGTTTTACTTCTGCAAAATGTGGAAGAAGCACAGGCTCGTGAATTTTTTTTTGAGCGAGTTGATAGCTGAGGATATGCTTTTGAGCGGGTCTTTTGATGGTCTGGACATGCCCCAGAGTTCTTTTATGATAATTTTGGAGTCCCTGAACACAGTTAGAGTTTGAATATTAAGCTCCTAGGCAAGCTTCAGACCCATGTAGGCTGCGAGGATCTCTGCTTTATTATTTGTTGCCTTCCCCAGACCCCAGGAGTATTCGACTATTCTTTTCCCCTCAGAATCGTAGATGACTCCCCCTGCACCTGCCACCCCTGAAGAACATGCTTATTGTTGACATTACTAAGTCTCTAATTCATGTCATGGATTTGCCTATCTATTTTTAGGTTGAAGCTTATAATACAATGACGTATGTTTTGAATAAGTGTCCTCATAGGTTCTTCCAAGGAGGCATTCACTAGTGTGAAACTAGATGTATCACACCTTTGTGTATTTAATTTTTTAGTTTGAAGTCATGTGGTTGAGGAGAAGAGGACAAAGTTGGAGGCCTCGAGTCTCAATGGTATTTTTGTTGGATACGATGAGACTTCAAAGGATAATAAGATCTATATCCTAGCATAGTGGAAGACAATGTTGTTGATTTTTCAATAATCTAGGTTAAGCATGTAGTTAATTTCAATTTTACATTTGTCTTAACCATAAACAATAATGTTGCAACAACCAAGATCACAAGAAGAAACACCATGCACAAGAACACAAGAAGTATCCTGGGAAACCCTTTTCAACAAGGGAAGAAAACCCAGCCAAATCCTTTGCTATATTCTTCAAGAGAAAGACCTTCACCACCAATAAGACTTAACACACAAGAGGGCGCTCAAACCCTAGAAGACTAGCGCCCAAGAGAGGTGTGCACTTTTCCCAAGAAGATGTATTTGCTGAAATTTCCAAACTTGTGTGAAGGATTTGATTCCACAATGGGGAATATTCCTTTACTTATATTAGACTTGTCCTATCAACATAAGTGTTTATTGGCACATCATGGACGATCTATCTAATTCACTTTATAATTAATATTAACCATATTAATTATCTTTTACATTTATTACTAATCACATTAAGGTGGGGCTGACCTGTATCCTTTACATTACAATTAGGGTTACAGGCAGGTCTGAATAGCAAGGGATCTGATACACCCACTAGTGCTCATCCACTAGGGGCACATCTGTAGGGATGTCCATATCTCTGGCCCACTGCATTACAAATAAGAACCACTTCTTCACATGTTCACCTTTGCTCGTCCACAGGCACGTCCACTCAACATATCTTCTTCCCCACTGCATTACATAGGAGAATCATCTGGCATTTCTCGTGAACTCTTCTGCTCAAAGGAGGAAAATACATCATCTTCATTTCTTGCTCTCATGATGATGCACCCAACACTTTGCGATTTCACACATTTACCTTGTGCTCATCCACAGGCACGGCCACCTCAATAGATCACCTTTCCCATAGGATAATCATTTGAAGTTCTTCTCAACTCTCTGAATGGAGGAGGTCATCTCTATGTTCCAACTCATTCTCAGATAGGAACCACATACCCTTCTTAGGGGCTTTCTCTCATGTTTGTAAGCTGGATAAAGTCTCACATAGCTGCAATGGTCAACATCTGACAAGTTTGTAAGCTGGAGAATGTATCACATAGCTGCAATCATCAATAGATGGTAGGAAGAGATGTGAAGTTTGATGAATATGTGAAGCCTTCAAGTTCTCAAGATTCTCCCCTAGTTATTGAGGAGAATTATGAGGTTGTTGTTCCAAACATTGATTCAAAGATTTGTGATGAGTTAGATTCAAGGGATGACAAGGTAATATTAGGGATGGATATGCCCTCACTTTCTACTCCAATATGTAGGAAACCAAGATGGATCACTCAAACAATGAGGAGGTTCGAGAGCATGTAGGAGCACCCACATATTCAGTAGGAAATACCTCATAGGAGATATGCTAGTCATATTGCGTTAGCTTCTTCCATTTGTATGCCTTCCATTTGTCACGAGGAGGAGAGATGTGATAACTTGTATGAGGATGATGCTAGGAATGATTCTAGGTTTTCAACTGATGGGAGTATGATAGAGCATAGTGACATGGTTGTTGGATTCTTTCAGACATAGGGATTTGATCGTGATGTTACTCCTGCTTTAAGATTCTCTCAAAAAGAGAGGGTTGACCTAGTTTATGTTGTTTTAGTTGTTAGAGGTTATGAAGTGCATGAGAGGGTTCTCATGTTTAGAAGTTGTTGATAGCCTTGCATGCATTGTTACCTATATGATGAACTTTGTACTTTAGGGTCAAGGATTTAACTTGTGTAGATGTTTATTATTGTGATTTTGATCAATGTGATTCACTTGTTTTGGTTTTGTATGGAGATGTGATTATCTTTGAAGATGTAACATCCCCATCCACCCCAAGTTGGTCCACATCACTACAACCTCAACTTCTGTCTCTCTAAAAACAATATGTAACATCACCCAACATACTACTGAACCATTCTATTCCCAAAACTCACTGCGCGAATTCTACTCTAAACACAAGTCTGCGCAGTATCACTTGAAGTAGTGCATTCTGTTGGTTGTGGAGCCTGATTATCTTCCTGACTCAGAGGTCTTGTGTTTTTCAACTGTGTTTATACCCTATGAAGACTTTACACCCCAGAAGTATGTACACTCTTCCATGCGGGGGAGTGCAGAGGGGGGGTACCCCCTCTGTGGGGTCCGGGGGCAAGTGGCCCCCCGAAGGAAAAATTGCCTTGTAAAAGTATATTGTAATTTCATTGTAAATTTGGATCGTTCATTATAAGGTCGCAAATCTAACAATAGAAATTATGTTAGGGTTTTTTTCCCTAGAAGGCAACCCTCTTTTATGAGGGAAATGTATTGCGGCTATGTATGATGGCGAGTATTGTATTCTGAGAGAGGAGACTGTGAGAGAAAGAAGAGGAAGTTACAACGGGTTTCGCTGTAGGTTGTATCCCTTCATTTGTTGGATAATAATAAAGGAAGGACCTGGCAATTTCTCTGGTGGACGTAGCCCACACTGGGTGAACCACATAAATATGTGTCTCTCTTGTATTGTGTATCTTCTGTATTTTGTTTCCGCATTTGTTTTATTTTATTGCTCCACAGTCCTGTTTTTCTAACAACTGGTATTAGAGCGAAAGGTAACTCGCAGGAAAAGAGGGTTCCTGGTGTTAATATTATGATAGCTGTGGGAGGTATTTACCCCCACGTGTGAACCTGATGAGAATAGAAGACTCCAGGAAGCAAGAGAAACCCTAATGAGCTGGCTAATAACCCTAGAAGCCTTGTCAGATCAAGAAGATAATTTATATTAGGCTATTAGCCTCCAAGAGAAGAAGTCGGCCAAAAATTATAATAATATACTGAACAGACACTTATCCAGAAGGAGAAGTCGGCCCCAACAAAACTGCCAGAACCACTATAAATACAGGGCGCTAGTTCTCATTTGTCACATCTCATAATTGTAGTTCTGCAGTTTGGTGCGTAGGTTTGGAGGAAGAGCTGGTGCAGCTGCAGTAGCAACAAGTTCTCAGTTTTGGCTTGAATATCTCTTGGCTAGGGTTTGGGACTATGTGATCATCTTTTGTTATGCACTATCCTTGGGGATTGATGCACTACTCTTTGTTTGGCTATCTAGCCTAGGGTTTGCTTCCAGAGGAATTCTTAATCAAGGTTAAGGTGCTCGGAGGGAGGCTTCAGCCTGTGGTTGGGTGACGAGGGTATCGTCAATGGTAAAACGAGCACACCATCTTCTATATTCTAACAGGTTATGGGCCCACACCCCTTCAGTCAGCCTAAA
>SNQJ01S0000602.1:551453-609537 GCA_010110895.2 Picea sitchensis
GAACAAGGTTATAGTAGATGTCATTCTGATCACTGTGTTTATTTTAAAAGGCTAGAAAATGGAAGCTATATTATCTTGCTATTGTATGTAGATGACATGCTTGTTGCAATGTCTAATATGCAGGATATAAATATGCTCAAGAAGAAATTAGCCAATTCTTTTGCGATGAAGGATTTGGGTGCTGCAAAGAAAATCCTTGGCATGAGAATAACACGAGACAGGAAAAATCGAAAATTGACATTGTCTCAAGGTGAGTACACAGAGAAGGTGTTGGAGAGGTTTAGAACGCAGAATGCAAAACCAGTTAGTACACCTTTTTCAACCATTTCAAATTAACTAAGGAAATGTGTTCCAAGACACAGGAGGAGATAGAATACATGTCCAGGGTCCCTTATTCATCAGTAGTTGGCAGCTTGATGTATGAAATGGTTTGCAAAAGACCAGATATTGCACATGCAGTGGGAGTTGTGAGCAGGTATATGAACAATCCAGGTAAAGAACATTGGGAGGCAGTAAAGTGGATTCTCATGTATTTTAGAGGTACTACTACTCATGCATTATGTTTTGGAGGTTCAGACACTTTTCTACAGGGATATATTGATTCAGATATGGCAGCTGATAAAGACAACAGGAGGAGCACCATAGGGTATGTTTTTACTATAGGTGGAACAACAATAAGTTGGATTTCGAAACTGCAAAAGGTTGTTGCAATTTCAACAACATAGGCTGTTATCGAATAAATCGGTAGGTGCAGACACTAACATATCTCTCTAGATCCACCTGGATCTAGAACAAAACAGGATAGGACATGACTCCTTCCCTAAGTTGTAGTCATTGAATCTACTAATAAGAAGGAATGAGTGACATACCTTTATATCGCTTGCTTACGTCTCTGTTTCTCCCGCTTCGCTCCAGTGCTCTTGTGAAATCAAGTCCAAGACAACACAAACCAACCAAAGTGAAGATAGCCAAGTATATTCAATGTCAACCTATGCATATGATCAAGGAGTTATGCAATAAAATAAGAGTAATTTTATGGGAAAGGGACGTGCCGCTGTATTATATTAATTGAAAGTAGAAGATACAACTGGATCGCCTTGATGTCACAAGCTTCTTTTCAGTGACCCTTGATTCCAACACACACACTTGCTCTATACTTGCATGAAGAAGATCCAATACCACTTGGTGGACCAAAAAGAGTCTCCAAGCTTCTATCCAAGCACGGTTCTTCACACAATTCTTTCACCAATTCTCTATTCAATCTTGCTTCCTTTTCCATGATAATCCTTTCAATATATAGGAGAAGGAGAGATGGTTATATGGATGAGGATGATCCCACTAAATCTGAGAAGTCAGTAGGATGCCAACCATACGAATGCCAACTCATTTTCTAGAAGATCCCCTTCAAGAACCTTCATGACCTCTTCTCTTATTCAAGCTTAAAAACATGTTCACACCCTACCTATAGAGCAGACTCCAAATAGTTCGCACCCTAAGTGTGGATGCCCTACGAGAATGAGGGATTTTCGCGCCCTGTAACATAGGCAGCCTGCGAACTCACCTTAAAAATGTGTTTTTGGAAGAAGATAGCAGTCACTTTTCTCAGGCAAAAAGTCCTTGTGGGAGCCTGAATACATCATTTGTAGAAACATGACAAGAGTGACCAAAATCATGTGTAACAGAATGCCCCCCAAAGTATGAGGCCGGAACTTGTGACAACCAAAATACTTTGTAAAATGCGTGTGTTTGTCAGAAACAAGGAGCGCACCTAGTCGAAAACCTGTAAATAAATTAGCATCTGCAGAATATAATACCATTTCTGAGGTAGGAATTCCCATACTCAGATCACAAATGAATGGAATCGTAAACGTATGTCATGGCCACCAATCATACACTATGCATCCATGTCGTCAAAATGCTACATAGCCACCAGGAATACACTGTGGATCTTTGTGAGAAGACTTGAATAATGACATAGCCACGAGACATACAAAGTGGATCTATGTGCCGATACAAATCATACATACTCCATCGCAGCCTGGATCAAAAGAGGAGACCCAGGGTCTTGAATCTCATCACCTGAAAGTACGAATCTAGCCATGTGATTACATGTGTTGAAGTTGAACATGGTAGAAACCACTTGATTACCGGTCATTGATGGGAACTGTTAACAAGTGCGAGGGAAATTACCATTGATGTTGGTGACTCCCAAGGTACCAAAGTACAATCCGAACGAATGCAAATGAATGAGATGAAGTCGAGCACTCGGCGGAATATCTCGATCAGGGATCGATAATGTGAACCCCTGTCGAAAGCGAAGAGACCTGCCATTAAGGGATGCAGGTTCCAAGGTACTAAATGATTTCTAAGTCTTATTTATGGATAATGAGTTGGATTTGACGAAACAAGACTCGTCACAGGAGGGCCTTGATGTATCCCCCATCAATGACACGAAATAAGTAACATATTTTGAGGATGAGACAAAGTATGAACAAGGATTGAAACAGACACAGGGAAGGCCGACTCGGTGAGAATGGATAACTGCAAATGGCCGGCTCAATAGAGGGTTCATTTGAACTTCTCTTGAACATATGAGTGACATGACCAAGGACTTGGCAACACTGACACAAAGACGACCCAAGATATGACCTTGTAGCAAGTCAAACGAGAGACAAACGGATTTCCCAATCCGGATTCAAATGACAAATAGGGGGTGTCATGTTCAAAAGCGACGCTTACTGCCATTAATATGAATACGAAAACACATCCCTTTCCCAAAATTTCCCCCACCATGTCTGGCGAGTACCTCTTTATTTTTACACAAGCTTGAGGAGGATAACATATGCTTGTCAATGTAAGCTCATCCTTCGGATGAGTCTCTCGGAGTATATTTAACGAACCCTAGGAAGGAGTGGCTCGGTCCCATATGGGCCTTTCAATGTTTTTTTTACGAGTCCAAGGAAAGAAAAACTCGGGGTTTTTTCATGATTATAGAGTCTGGAAAAACACATAAAAGAGAACTCTCTCAGTTCTTTTTTCGTAAAGTAGTTTGTCGAGACCGAAAAAGAGATAAAATATCGCTCAATAGACGTTATCTTCAAATACTTTAACGAGCGTGAAAATAACAAGATCGCTCGACAATCTTTTTGTTTTTATGGAGCGCGAAAAGAGCTTAAAGGATACTCCCTTAGGTTCGTCATTTTCATGTTACCATGACGAGTACGAAAAAACGAGAAAAAATATTCTCGGTTACGTTCTCATATTTTTTCGAGCGCGAGAACGAACAAAGACTGAGCTCGAGGTTTTTCCTATAAAAACCCTAAAAAAGTAGTCGTATATATGACAAAAAGAAAAAAACACCCGTACCCCTTCGTTTAGACTTCGAAATTGCTATACCTACAAAAATCCATACTCACAAGGCAAATAAGGCATTAGGTTTTATAAGCAAAATAAGAATAATATATAAAAAATCAATAAAAAATAGTAAAAAGTAAACAAATATGGGTAAAAAGGGGTTTTTACCATTTCATTGTGATTTTGCCAAAAAACTTGTCCAACCACCTCATTTTCCCTCAAATTTCTTTTCTCGATTGGAGGAGGAACAAGCGATCATTCGACGAACCGTGTCAGCCAAGGAGGTAAGCTCTTGATCCTTCAACTTTTCATCGTTCATTTTTTTGTTTTTATTGGCAATTTCTTGGATTTTAAATCCGTTTTAGGGCCACACCATGCGCTCGAGCATTCTTGCAGGCGGGCCTTGTGGTACCTGTGAGAATCTAAGATTCTCCCAGGTGGCCTTTAGGGCACCTGTGAGAATCTTGCACTGTGCCAAAGGCTCACCTGCGAGGGTCGGGACATGGATTTTGAATTTAAGTTTTGCTCAATAAAAAATATGCCAAGGTTTGGAAGAAGTTGCTAACTCTTCTCTCATGGCTCTTGTGCAGGTGTTTGACTGTCACAATGTTGGAGTGGTGCAAAAGAGAACATGAGGAAGATGATGCTATCGCCGGGAATGACCCGGGTACCGTCGCCGCCCTCCGAGACTGTGGGCTCTTGAAATTCTTCAGGATTCCAGGCATGAGAGCCCAACTCAGATTGTTGGAATACTTGGTCCACATGTGGGATGTGGACTAACAATTATTTCACGTGGGAGTCCATATGCTAACTCTATATATCGAGGATATCTATTTTCTAACGGGGTTATCACAACGTGGATACCATGCTAGCTTGACCGGTGGCCTAGGTGGCGGACAAGGGTAAGGTTTCTATTTGGGGGTCCAAGACTTGACCCTGCAAACCATCTTGTTCACTATTGCACACATGGCTGGGCGCGCGACTTCACACATGGTTCTCTAGAGCTACTTCCAATATGCCATAGAGTGCATAGAGCCTCGGGTCTTCAACNGTTTCTATTTGGGGGTCCAAGACTTGACCCTGCAAACCATCTTGTTCACTATTGCACACATGGCTGGGCGCGCGACTTCACACATGGTTCTCTAGAGCTACTTCCAATATGCCATAGAGTGCATAGAGCCTCGGGTCTTCAACTAGTCGAATGCAGTTGTCCGCAGTATAAAGAGGCAATTGATGGAATGAAGGAGGGGTAACTTGAAGCAGTTTGGGTACAGATCAATTTTGGTGTCCTTCTTCCTCGATAGGGTCCCACTGCTGTGATTACAGGTTGATTGGGTTTTACCGGCCCCACAGGATTCGAGGATGCTGAGGTGGTGCAACTTCATGGCTCGACACGTAGCTGGGCCTATAATCAAGTACAATGATTCATTTTTTGATTGTCTAAGGCCCCAGATGCTTATGATCGACGACTATGCATACACTGGTTTGGATTTCCGAGGGGATCCAGATTTGGCCCTGCCTGAGGATGCTCAGTGGGGTGATCTAGGTAAGAAGTACACATTTTGTTCGTTTTAACTATTTTTGTAATTTTTATCATATGAAATGTTTTTGTGTTTATCTAAGAACTAATCATGAAACTCTTTTTGATGACACAGATGTGGGGCCCTATCGACCTCTGGGAATGTCTCCTATTCAACGACGAGGAGAAGCAGCTCCAATGGAGAGATGGGATGCTGAAGACTACGAGGCAGTGGAGCAGAACTTGGAGGGGTTGACTGCGGACATCCCAGACATGGCTATTGGGGAGATCCCTAGACGTTACCAACGCCATACTGTGGGCATGTATGAGTCTATCAGTCGACTACTTCGTAGGGTGGCTCGAGCAGTTGTGTATCGTGAGCATCATCCGTGATGCTATTTTGTAAAAGCCATGGGCTTCGTATTTTTGATATTTTGGTCCTTGGACAAAAACTTTTTGTAAAAAATTTTGATCATTATATACATATATACGGCTTCTACCGGCTTATCTTGTGTTGTTTTATACATGTAATGTGTGATTGGTTTATAAAAGTCCCAAATGTGTGTCCAACACATAGTTAGCTAATGCATCAGTCAATGTATTTATACATCTAGGAATGTGTTGATACTCAATATAATCAAAATAACGTTCTAAGAGGTGAATTTGTAAATATACTCGTAATAAAGTAGGACTTCGAATAACATAGACATTACTTAACTGTAGTACTACTAGTTGTGAATCGAGTCGTATAACCAGGTGGCGGATACCAAGCGAAATAACATCAATCAACAATTCGATGACGACGCTATATTCCACAATATTGTTGGTCACACGACCAAGGCATACACCTCGCAGACTGATAAATTCATTTGTAGGTGCGTAAATTGCCCATGCAGCAGAAGCAATATTCCGAGTAATACGACTAGCGCCATCGATGAAGCCAATGTGGGGTAGTGAAGATTCCGACATCTAGAAACCAAGCACAACGTAAGATAAGTGGTTGGGGGAAAAGACCAAATAACGAAAAAAACATATTAAAGTAACACACAAAAAATATGATACAATAAAATACAAGCACTCATGCATATGTGATCTTAGGCATAGTACTTCTTTAAGTACAACCCATTTCTGGGTTCACTTAAGGAGATACCATCATAGTCTACTAACTCGTAAGCTCCTTTCTCCAAAACTCGTCTGACAATATAAGGACCTCACCACATCGCTGCAAACTTTCCGGCTCCTAGCATGTCTCGATCTTGTTCGTAAAGAAGAACCAGATCACCTTCGGAGAAAACACGTGGCCTGACATGTTTGTTGTATTGGGCTTTAACGCGTTTCTTCTGGGATTCTATAACCAGGGTGGTATCACAACGGGTTTTGTCTAATTGCCTAAGATACAACAGATGTTCTTCTTCGACAGAAGTGTTCGGGAGAAGTTCAGAGACCAATTTTAAAGAGGGTATCTCACATTCAATTGGTAAGATGACGTCTAGACCATAGACTAACTGAAATGGTGTAAACCCGGTAGCAGACTTAACGAATGTCCGGTAAGCCCACAATGCTGAAAACAACATTGTGTGCCAATTCGTTTTGTGAATCCCTATCATTCGTCGAAGCCTGGTAATGAGGACCTTGTTTATTGCTTCAACTTGGCCATTGGCTTGTGGGTAATAGGGTGTTGAGTTTTCATGGCAAAGAGCCAATTTTTTCGTGAGTTCAGATATCATGAAGTTTCTAAAGTGGCTACCGTGATCAGTAACGATAGCCCGAGTAACACCAAAATGAGCAATGATGTGATTGAATATGAATAATGTTGTAGTCTTTTCGGTATTGTCGAATGTTGGCATCGCCTCTGCCCATTTCGTAAAATAATCTACGACGACTATAATGTATCCATGGCCCCTGGCCGAGTGAGGGTGACATGTCATGAAATCGATACCCCATTTCGCAAAAGGACCAATGGAGACCACAAGGTGTAGAGGAGTGGGGTGTGAGAAGATTTTATTGTTGTAGGTTTGGAAAGCGTGACATTTTTGGACAACAATTATACAATCGTTGAATAAAGAAGGCTAAAAATACCCTGCCCGTAAGATTTTCTGGGTAGTAGCATACCCAGACATGTGACCACCATAGGCTCCAGAATGACAGTCATTCAGGGCTTTCTCGGCTTTGTCAAACGTGATGCAATGTCGAAAAATGGCGTCAATCCCACGATGATAAAGAGTATCATCGAGGATAATGTACTGACGGGTTTGGTAGCGTATTCGACGACAGTCAGTGCTAGACAAATTGGGTCGGAAAGTCTGGGTCTGGAGATATATGATGATATCTCCATACCAAAGGTCATCGGAATTGATCAGGAAAAGGGATTCATTGGGTAATGAATCTTCTACTACATTTTCCGTCTTAGAGTGGGGAAGGTCGCATATCAATTCGACAAACACCAAGGATTTCTTGGATTTAGCGCGTTCGAATTCCAAGTCAAACTCCTTGAGTATTATGATCCATTTGGAGTATTTTCCCCCTAACAATTGACGTGTAAGAATGTGTTGTATAGGGTTGTAGTTAGAAATCACTGTAGTTTTGCGTAAAATGATATAGTGTCGAAAACATTGAACCGCTTGGATGGATGCCAAGGCCAATTTTTCAACATGTAAATACTTGGTTTCGGTAGTCGTGAGATTCCAACTCAATTAATAGATGACATGTTCGTCATGAGAATCATCCTCTTGGATGAGAACCATAGCGATGGTATAGTCCGAGGCTGCGAGGTAAAGGAAATAATCCCGACTGTAATCAGGTGGGAAGAGTAGGGGGGTACGTGTCAAAGATAGTTTCAAGGATTCAAAATATTTGTTGGCAGTGGTATCCCATACGAACTCATAACCTTTCTTGAGCAATCGTGTAAATACAAGACTTAGCTCAACATAGTTTGGGATGAAACGACGAAGAAATTTTTCCTTCCCTTGCAAACTTTGTAACTGGCGAAGTGAGGAAGGAGGAGGGAGATTGAGAATCGCCTCGACCTTCAATGGATCTACCTTGATCCCTTGACGTGAAACAATAAAGCCCAGAAGTCAACCGGATTCTACCCAGAAAACACATTTGTGGGGATTCAAGCGTATATGGTAAAACTGACATCGAAGGAAAATGGCACGGAGGTGGGTTGGATGATCTACACGGCGCATGGAATGGGCGGGTAAGTCATCGAGATATGGCTGCACAATGTGCTTTATGTCATGAAAGGCGTAAGACATAGCACACTGAAAAGTTGCACCGTCATTCTTTAAACCGAATGGGAGTTTTCGATAGGCGAAAGTGCCCCAAGGAAAAATAAAAGCGGTCTAGTGCTGGTCCGTTGGGACGATATTGATTTGATTATATCCGGAGAAAACATCCATCAGAGAGAAGATTTGACTTCTGGCACAATCGTTGACGATCTGGTCAACGAAGGGGGTAGGAAAGTTGTCTTTAGGACAAACTTTGTTAATGTCCCTATAATCAACGAACATGCAGATTGTGCCTTGTTTCTTGTCGATCGGAACAAGGTTGGAAACCCAGTCAGTTAGATCCACTTGGTAAATGAAGCCATCCTTCAGAAGTTTCTCAACTTCAAGCTTGATAGCGGCCACTTTACGTGGGTGGATCGGACGAAGTCGTTGCTGGACGAGTTTTGCGCCCAGGTATGTCTTAATTTCATGTACCACAATGTCGGGGTCAATACCCGACATTTCTTTATATCTCCACGCAAAAACGTCATGAAATTCTTGGAATAGAGACTTGTAGGTGACCACTTCGTCATGGGAACATGAAGCTCTGATATGCACATTTTCAACAATTCTAGGTTTTATGGATATGTCGAGAGGGAGGGTGGGTGAGATGTTACTTAAGTTCCCTTCATAGAATAGATCATGTGTAGACTCGGGAACGATAGAAATGACGAAAATGGTTGACGGGGTCGAGATCCATTGGTAACCCTCGATGGTGTGTTGTTCCAGGAAGAGGATGGAACGATGATGTCCATCGTCCCAAGGGGTGTCTTCCATGGACATAACAGACATAATCATCTCATCCGTGGGAAAAATGACGTGGAATGGATCTGGAGATAAATCACCAAGAGAGGGGGTTGAAAGGGTTGCCGATTGAATGGCTTGATAAGTGGATTCAACCAGACTTAGTGGCATTTCATCGCCATATCGAAGAGGATCGCCGGGGTTGGGTACCATCCATGGGTCATAAGATGCAGGGGTTTCATGAATAGAGGTGGAGATCATGTTGATCGAGGTGACAAACGGATGTGGAACATCGGGTTGTGGGATGGGGAAAGTGCCCATCAACGAGGAATCTTTAAGAAGACCCACACCGATGTTCTCGTATCTAGGGGGGGTTTTTGCAATGAATGGTACGTTGCTGGTACATGCATCTGAGTGAAAGAAGGCTAATTGGTCTACGATAACTACTTTTCCTTGGTGTGGGAAATGCACGACACAGAAAAGAGTGAACACAACTGCAAGCATGGAATCGATCCAGTTACGACCAAGTAGAAGGTTGTAATCGAGAGGAGCGTCAAAGAACTCTACTTCAACGTTGACTGTTTTTCCTTCTAACATAATAGGAAACGAAGGGAGTACACCATAAGACTTAAAACCAGAGCCATTGAAGGCTTTGAGCGTGTTGTGGGATTCAATCAAAGGAGGAGAGCCGATGGCTTTCTAGCAGGTAATAGACATGACACACATCGAGGCACCCTCATCGATAACTGTTCTACAAATGTTTTTTTCGGAGACAATAACTTGTATTTGGAATGCGAGTTGAGGGGGTAACCTTGGAATGTGATCTTCCAAGTCAAAAATTATTAAATTCGTATCCATAGGGTCGATTCCACCAATAGCTTTCAATAGTGCCTTCCGTTGTATAGGGAAACTCTGAAGGACTTCGAGGGCTGACATCGCGGATGGTGCTTGGGCCAGATCTTCAACAATACTGTAGTTCTGGGCAACATGTATCTAGGATTGAAAGTTGATTTTCGAACAACGCCCTTTCGAGGAGGTCGAAGGACTGTATCTAGACTTGGTTGTTCGAGGTGAAGAGGACCGTTGGTAGGTTGGGTCGTGGGAGATGGTTGGACCAATGAAGGAGGTATTACATCAACCTTCTCTTTGGACGAAGAATAATCTTTGGCTCGAGTGGTAAGTGTGATGTCATTCTTCTTTGAATCGCCTGTACACATTAAGACATAGGATGTATTGGAGGGGGAAGGTTGGTCATGAATGACCAATTGGGTTCGTTTTTGAGAGGGGAAGGGTTGTGACAACAGGACCAGAGTGGGAGGTTTTTGGGTTCCTTGAAGGAACTTAGTAACCTCGGCTCATCTCGGAAAATCCTTAGTGTAGTGATCATCACCACAGATAAGACAAGGGTATCGGGGTTTGCGCTTATCCCTATCGTCAAGAGGTGGTGTTTTGGTTTTCTCAGTTTGCGGATTATTTTTATCCTCCTTGTTCTTACCCTTTCCTCTTTTGGATTTATTTTTGTCGGCGGGGGTAGATTGAACGAAATTTACCTCAAAAGTCTTGCCGGTGGGAGGGGTAGGAGACAAAGCATTTTGAACATTAGAAGAAATGTATTTGGGGTTGTTGCTAGAGGTCTGGGCGGAATGCGGTTGGGCATGGAAAGTTCCAATCACACCGTCAGCGGCATGAGAAGCAGTGGGAGTGGTTGAAGTAGCAGAAGTAGAAGGACGAGGTGCGTTAGGGAGTAAGTCATAAAGAGTACTCGTTTGTGAGTAAATGAGGTCAAGGTCTTGGGCACGACTAATTGCTTGTTCTTCTGTGACAACTCCACCCATGGCAATGTCATGAACGATGTCATTCACAAATGATTTCGTGAACCATTCTACCACCAAATGATCGAGAAATTTGAGTTTGATGAGACATTGTCTCCGTCGCCACTCATGAATGTGATCAGAGATATGAGTGGCTTTGGTTTGTTTGAAAGAACTCAAAATTTTGGTTCCCGTTTCGTAGCGGACCGGTAACTGGTAGTGGGTGAGGAAAGCCATAGCGAGGGTCCTGAAGTCGATGAAGAAGCCTCGTGGTAATTCTATATACCACTTCGTGAAGGAACCTGTGAGGGTTCACTGAAAAAGGCGTAAACGAATAGAGTCATCCATCAAGGAGTTGGATGAGCACCAAAGGTGAAAAGTCATTACATGATTGTTCGGGTCCTCTCCTGATTTACCATCGAATTTAGGGATGTCGGATGGTAGTTTGGCCAGTATGGTGGGCCATTGAGGAGAGTGACGGATCAGGTCATTTAAAAATCTCGACAGATTAGGGAGGTCTAGGGTGGCTAAGAAGGGTAATTGTCTATTCACATGTGGGTATTGGTGACTTTGGGGAGGGAGTCCCGTCGGTAGACCAATAGGACCATAAGCAGTTTTTATATAATATAAATATCTGGGAAGATTCAGTTGTTGGTGTGGAGGCAAGTAATTCATAGGGTTGTACCCTTGAACAGGGGTGTGGGGTTGAGCATTTGAGCCCCAAATAGGATTAGACGTGCCTGGATATGGTTGGCCTGTACTAGGGGGTATTAAGGAGTTAACTTGAGGTTGTTGCCCCCCTATCGATTAAGGATTATGTTGTATAAGATGATTCCAATACTGGGCCAAGGATGGAGGTATGTTTTTTCCATAGGGTGGGGTCGGTGGGGGTTTCCCTCCAATCGGGGATTGAGTCCCAATTGGGATTTGTCCTGCAAAAGGGGGTTGATTTTGGCCTCCTTGGTGAATTTGTCTACCAACAAGAATATGGTAATTAGGTGTGAAATATGGGATGGTGGCACTAGGATCAGTGCCTCCAATAGAGGATGGAAGAGGTCCTCTGAAAGGGGGTTGAGGAAGTGTCAGAATGAAACCAGGAATATGGTGCCCAGAAGGAGTGGAACCACCAGGAGTCCTGGATGTAATTTGTGTCGGAGCGAGAACAGAAGCATTCAATGCATGATACCTGGGTGGAAGTGGTGGGGTGAATCTGGGCGAAAGCGGTGTGCCAATGGGGGCTTGGCTAGCCATAGTAATCTCGGTGTGAGGACTCATAGTATCTGGGACCATTGTGTAATTGATTGTTTGTAGAGGGAGGGTTAAGATGTGGTCAGTTGGTGGAGTGTCTGTACCAGGGAAATAATAGGCAGTAGTAAAAGGTAGTGCATCTAGATCAGATGTTTCGGGCAACTCAGGTGCAGTAGTGATATCAACGCCTGCTCCTGAGCCAAAGAGATCCCGTCTAAAAATGCCAGTAGTCCAAAAAGGATCTTGACCCTCAGGTCCTATGAAAGGTCTGGTTGGTGATCCAGAAGACTGAACAACTAAATCTCCGGAAGAATTCACTCGCACAATACGTCTCCCAGAGTCGGGAGGAAGTCAAAAGTCCTCTCGAGAATTGGTAATTCAGAACCGTTCTAGAGAGTTAGTTCTTTCCCCTTGTGGAGTGGCAACGTCTTGGACTTCACTCTGTTGAGGAGATCCCTTCGGTGAGTTCGTAGGCAAGGGTTGGGAACCTTCCAGATCTTCTAGGGGTAAGCCTTACATTCTATGTGAACGGTGTGGAGGGTCAATTGTGATCGAGTTAGAATCTTATGAAAGAAATTCTATGGCCAACTTGAGTAAAAAAACAACACGCGCTAGTAAAATCTAGGAAGAAACACCAAGCAAACAAGACCTTCCAATTCCGAAGTCACTAGTTGGTGATGAAATCCAACATCGCAACGATGAGACAAGAAGGGGCTGGGTGAGGGTGGAAAAGTTACGTTAACGACCTGCTTAACGGACTTACACCTTGGTGCAAGCTCCCATACATAATCATGGGTATACCCTCCAAGGATCCCAAGTGAGTCTGACCAACGTTGATTCCAAGTACCGTGAAGACTTGCCCCTTCACAGTCACCTTGTGTAAGACCCTAAGAAGATAGGCTACTAAGGTTACCACCAACAACAATGATGCCTGGGGGAACAATCGACAGTCCGATCCACACGCAAGGGCAGGGTATCTAGCCCGAAATCAACTCGAGAGGCTTCCACTCATCATTGTGGGTATACCTTCAAGTGACCCCCGTAATACATGCAATCTCTACATCGATATCAACAAAGCAGGGTGAGTAACTCTGTCAATCTCGATGCGACCTCAGGTTTGACCCTTGTGTGAGAAGGGCTTCCTAGGACAAAATGCTGCAAATGGAATTTTACACTCCTTATCATAAGATGCTATTGTGTGTTTTGTGCTTTGGAGAGTGTGTCTCATTGCCTATTCCAAAGCTCTAGCCTAGTTAGTGTTGGTGTAAAAGAGCCCTAGAAAAAGTTACTAGTTAAATTTTAAAATTGTTCAATATTATTAAAGGTTGTTGTTACTCAAAAGGAGATGGAAATGAAACCGATGTTGTGTGAGATTCTGACCCAACAATGCATAAATAGGAATGATTGATACAAATCCTTTGTTTGATGAATCCTAGTTACAAGAGGGAAAGAGGAGTTTTCTAGAACAATGTGAACTACGATGTATGATCTTCTCTGAAATTCAATATCAAACAATCGTGAACAATGCCAATTCTCTATTCGCTGTCTTTCAATACTTGAATGCCAATATTTTTGAATAAAAAGTTGCTTAAAAAAGAAAATTTCTTTAATTTTTCATTAGAAATGAAACAACATGAATGGAACTAAGAAAAAACAAGCAACCAACGAAAAAGAAACACACAACAAACACCCAAACCAATCCTTCAATGAAGACAACAATAAATAACTGACAAGACTAGTCCCTTCAAATGCACATGGGTAACATTTTTCCCAGTAATAAGCAATTGAAAAGGACAATTGATCTCAACTTTTAAACCAATCAAAGGCTCCCAACCAAACAAGCACTCGTATTTCAAAATCGAAGATTATACCCTTATTGCGAAAAGTTCAAGAGGTAAAAATTGAGAAAACATGATCAAGAAGAGCTTAATCATTCACGAGATGTGAATTCAAGAAACATTCAATCACTAGCCAGAGAAGTTCTTCCTAGACACACAAACAAATCTGGGCATCTGAGGACACAAAAGTCTTAATCCAAAAATTTTGCAAGTGGGTTCGCAGGCTGGAAGTGTAGTACAATGCAAGAATCAAGGATTCTTGCAGGCTAGGCACAGGCAAAATGCGAGAAGTTCGCACTGAACTTAACAACAGGGTGCAAACTTTAGTAGTTCTCGCATGCTACAAAAGGGTGCAGTGCGAGAAGGTCTGTAATCAAGCAAATTTTGGAAAAAGGACAAAACTTCTGAGGGAACTTCTGGATCCAGGGAGTCTATAAGGGTTTCCTTAAGACTCAGAGATTGATTGGGAATGAAAAATGGTAGGTTAAGAGAAGATGGCCACAAAAAAACCACTAAAATGGGTTGTATCCCCAGTGGAGTTGACAATTTTGTTATCGGATAAATCGGTAGGTGCGAACACTAACAGATCTCCCTAGATCCACCTAGATCTAGAACAAAACAGGACATGACACGACTCCTTCCCTAAGTTGTAGTCATTGAATCTACTAATAAGAAGGAATGAGTGACATACCTTTATATCACTTCCTTAGGTCCCTGTTGCTCCCGCTTCGCTCCGGTGCTCTTGTGAAATCAAGTCCAAGACAACACAAACCAACCAAAGTGAATAGATTCAAGTATATTCAATGTCAACCTATGCATATGGTCAAGGAGTTATGCAATAAAATAAGATTAATTTTATGGGAAAGGGACATGTCGCTGTACTATATTAATTGAAAGTAGAAGATACAACCAGATTGCCTTGATGTTGCAAGCTTCCTTTCAGTGACCCTTGATTCCAACACACACACTTTCTCTATGCTTGCATGAAGAAGATCCAATACCACTTGGTGCACCAAAAAGAGTCTCCAAGCTTCTATCCAAGAAGGGTTATTCACACAATTCTTTCACCAATTCTCCATTCAATCTTTCTTCCTTTTCCATGAGAATCCTTTCAATATATAGGAGAAGGAGAGATGGTTATATGGATGAGGATGATCCCACTAAATTTGAGAAGTCAGTAGGATGCCAACCATACAAATGCCAACTGATTTTCTAGAACTTTCGTGACCTCTTCTCTTCTTCAATCTTAAAAACAAGTTCTCACCCTACCTATAGAGAAGATTGCGAACAGTTCACACCCTAAGTGTGGATGGCCTGCGAGAATGAGGGATTTTCGTACCCTGTAACATAGGCAGCCTGCGAACTCACCTTAAAAATGTGTTTTTGGAAGAAGATAACAGTCACTTTTCTCAGGCAAAAAGTCCTTGTGGGAGCCTGAATACATCACTTGTAGAAACATCACCAGAGTGACCAAAATCGTGTGTAACAGAGGCATAGTATGTTGCTTCTACAGAGGCTAGTAAAGAGATGATTTGGTTACAAAGGTTTATGGAGGAATTGGGAAAGAAGCAGAAGAATAGCAGGTTGTACTATGACAGTGAGAGTTCAATTCATCTTGCAAAGAACTCAACCTTCCATTCGAAGACTAAGCATATACAGTTGAGGTACCACTTCATACGATCCGCCTTGGAAGATGGACATTTGAGGTTGGAAAAGATACACACTAGCCAAAATCCTGCAGATATGTTAACAAAGGGAGTAACCAGAGAGAAACTGAGTTCCTGCTCAGTTTCAATTGGTCTTCAAGAATGAAGATAAAGATGAGAAATTTTCTAGGTCCAAGAAGGTTCAGAGTCCAGCATATACAACAGCGGTGGAGTTGTTGAGATCAGTCTCCAAGTGGGAGATTTTTGGTTGTGGAGCTTGATTATCTTCATGACTAAGAGGTCTTGTGTTTTTCAGCTGTGTTTATACCCCATGAAGACTTTACACCCTAGAAGTATGTACACTCTTCCACGCGGGGGAGTGCTGGCTGGGGGGGTTCGGGGGCAAGCGGCCCCCCGAAGGAAAAATTGCCTTGTAAAAGTATATTATAATTTTATTGTAAATCTGGATCGTTCATTATAAGGTCGCAGATCTAACAGTGGAAATTATGCTAGGGTTTTTTGCCCTAGAAGGAAACCCTCTTTTATGAGGGAAATGTATTGTGGCTATGTATGATGGTGAGTATTGTATTCTGAGAGAGGAGACTGTGAGATAAAGAAGAGGAAGTTACAACGGGTTTTGCTATAGGTTGTATCCCTTCAGTTGCTGGATAATAATAAAGGAAGGACCTGGAAATTTCTCTGGTGGACGTAGCCCACACTGGGTGAACCACGTAAATCCGTGTCTCTCTTATATTGTGTATCTTCTATATTTTGTTTCCGCATTTGTTTTATTTTATTGCTCTGCGGTCCTGTTTTTCTAACACGTTCAACCTCAAATTGAGTTGCGTCACGCTAAATTTCTCGTTTTAACACAACTTTAAGAATCAAAAGTAACTCAAACAACTATACACAAGTACACTAATCACACAACACAATTGTGCGCACAACCACCCTGACGTCACACACCAATTCTGATTTTGTTGTGCGCGGGGTCTAATTCTCTGCTCTCAAAAAAAAATTCCAACCTCCTATGCACCCAGGCTACTTTCCTGCACACCCGACCATTCAATCCTTGCCCCAGAGACTCATGAACAATATTAAAGGATAACTTAATGGGAAAACTAACAATAAATGTCATACTTATGCACGACTACAAATACATGTCGTAAGCACCATACTTACATGTGCAAGCAACATTAGACAAAATAACAACAATTACTTAAATGCGACAACATACAAGAGTTAACCCATGTCAAACATATATAATTAAGCACACAGTAAATGAAACAAGCACATAAAGAACACTTATCGTTTATGAAAGTCACCAACTGCACATAGAACTTAGACATTGCTCCCATCCATAGACGATGTTGCTCATAATATTTCAACAATAGGTCACCCCCGAGCTGGGGATTAACTCCACCAAGGTAAAAGGGTTCCTACTGATAGTCTAAGGTATGATTCTCAAAATAATTTATCAGTCCAATGTGCTCGCTGCTGCAACTAGCTTACAATCTCTCATTCCCCATGCACCTGTCACACACAAGGAAGTGCGCCCTTTCTCTGCTCAACATTCCCTCGGTTGCCCCACTTCCCTTCCAGGGTTACCAACAATAGGCTGAATAGGAAGTCTCTGAGCCTTGCGACTAATGCTCAATGCACCAGGGAACAATTCCCACCAAAACTCTCACCTGGAGAGAATGCTCACGGTGTTGACAACCCACTTCTTCAACAAAAAATATCTCACCTAGAGAGACTTCTCATGTGCCTGAAAACCCGCCTCTTTGACAGTAAAACTCTGATTACAGTACAAATACCCCTTACAATCTTCTCCGTGTAGATAAGGTAATAGTTGTCCTCTCCCTAGACTGACCCCTTCCGCAGACGAGAGTGAATAATGAATAATGGATAACCCCCCAAATACACTGAGGCCAACAATATATATTGCATGCCTTAAACTCGACACTTGTCATCTTCAGAAGTAGCTTAAGGCACTCGGTGACTTGTTCCATACCCTCGATAACTTAAGATAAAATAATCATCCAAAAGTACACTTTTCTAGAAATATTATAAAATATTTCCTAAGACTTAAGTCTCACCTCCTTTTCCATTTTCCGGCGGAGTCATCCCCCCATCTCTTTTCGTCTGAGTCTTTCTGCGCGCAAAGATGTAATATTATATTAATAATTGTGATTATATTTACATGTATAGGTGCATTGGCCTATTTGTGTCCCGACTCACCAGCTTCATAATCACACATGCTCTCCGACCTCAATACTTTTGATTTTCCAATAGGCTAGGCTTAAGCATGAATTTCATTCCATTTTATCATTTTACTTAAACCATAACCAATTAAGTTGCAACAACCATGATCACAAGAAGAAACACCATGCACAAGAACACAAGAAGTATCCCGGGAAACCCTTCTCAAAAAGGGAAGAAAACCCAACCGAATCCTTTGCTATATTCTTCAAGAGAAAGACCTTCACCACCAATAATACCTAGCACACAAGAGGGTGCTCAAACCCTAGAAGAATAGCGCCCAAGAGAGGTGCAAACTTTTCCCAAGAAGGTGTATTTGATGAAATTTCCAAACACACACAAAGATATGATTCCTCAATGGGGAATTTACCTTTACTTATACTAGACTGAACCTGTCAACAAAAGTGTCTATTGGCACAACAAGACCGACCTCACTAACTCACAATATAATTAATATTAACCAGATTAATTATCTTTTACATTAATTATTAATCACATTAAGGTGGGGCCGACCTGTACCCTTTACATTACAGTTAGGGTTATAGGAATGTATGACTCTTGAACACTATAGCAAGGGATCATACACACCCACTAGTGCTCATCCACTAGGGGCACATCCATAGGGATGTCCATATCTCTGGCTCACTGCATTACACAGGAGAACCACTTCTTCACTAGTTCTCAACCACTGGGATTACATTCACCTGTGCTCGTCCACATGCATGTCCACTCAACAGATCTTCTTTCCCACTGCATTACACAAGATAGTCATCTGGAGTTTCTCATCAAATCTTTGCTTAGAGGAGGCTAATACATCATCTTCATTTCTGTTCTCATGACGATGCACCCAACACTTTGGGATTTCACACGTTCACCTTGTGCTCAGCCACAAACACATCCAACTATGCATATCTCCTTTCTCATTGCGTTACACAGGAGAATCATCTGGAGTTCTTCTCAACTCTCTGTAAGGAGGAGGCCATCTCTACATTCCATCTCTATCTCATATGGGAACCAAAAACCCCTCTCAGGGGATATCTCTTAGGTTTGTGTCCTGGGGAATGTCTCACATAGCTATAATCATCAACACTCCCTCTGATCTAGGGAGGCATTATTCATTATGCCAAGTTTCACATGGATCTACTTTGAAATTTTTCTTGGTTGTAGTCATCAACACTCCCTCTCAACTAGGGAGGTATTCTTCACCAAGTTAATTTGGTGAAGATGTCTACAATCTGCTCATGTGTAGGAAGGTACTGCATGTGTACTATTTTCCTCTGCATCATATCTCTGATATAATGATATTTCATCTCAACGTGTTTCAATCCATCAAGAAACACTGGGCTCTCAACGAGATTTACACACGGCTATTGTTATCATCATAGGATCTATCTCATGATCAAGTAAATCTGTCAGAATCTTGTGAAGCCACATTGCTTCACACACTCGATGCTACATACTCTGCTTCTGTGGTACTCAAGGCCACAGAGTTTTGTTTCCTACTGCATTACGAAACCATGGTAAAATTCATGGCTGCATCAGGAAACCATGGTAAAATTCATGGTAAGACAACAACCGAATGTGCTCTTCCTATCCAATGAACTTTCTGCTCAATCTGTATAGGCATATCCCTGCAAACTCAATTTCACACTTGGAGGCATATCCCAGACCATGTCAAACTGTGCCTCGTGTATATATGAATACATGCTTTACTGTCTCGGCTGGATCATGGATTGGATAAGCATATTCACCGAATAACATGAATTAGGTTTGATGTTAACCAGATATATCAATGATCCAATCAGTTGTGGATCAATCTCATCTAAATCATCATCATTCATTTTCTTCAAATCTATCACGGTGTTTTTGTATTATGTCATACTAAACATCTTTAATATTCCCATTGTATATTTTCCTTGACTCAGGAAAATCTCATTGGTTCTCTGCCATTCTTCCAGGAAGTAGAGCATCATACTCATATCCTTCATCTTGAAATCATAAGTCAAGGCTTACTTGTTTTCAACAACAAGGCTTTCTGAATAAGTCATCAAAATCAGGCTCTCGTCACCAACACTGTAATAATATAGGTTTGGATAAAAAACACTCTTGCTGAGACCCAAACTCATCAAGAAAACATTCATCTGACATAGTTTCCAACTCATGGATGGTAGTATGGATGGAAGTATATCAGTCTTACTGAATCAAGTGTCTCATCATAGACAACTCCCTCTGTTTGTGAGAATCCTCTGGATTTTTATTTTCTGACACTTCCATCAACTGCATGCTTGCTCTTACAGATCTACTTGGAAGTTACCACATACTTCCCTTCCGGTCTCTGAATAATATCTTATACATCATTTTTTAAGATACATTGGTATTCTTCTTTTATGGAATCTTGCCATACTTGTTTCTCTTGTTGTTTCTTCAATGAAGTAGCTCATGAATAAAGGATAGCTTTGAAAACTCTTTTGCTTTCTCAAGGTGTCCCTTGAGGGGTTTGTATGTTTCTCTATCTTCTAGCAGAGTTTTGTTGACCCTGGGCATGCCTTTTATGCCCCACTGTAATATCTCTGGTCATATCAACTGGAGTATCTGAATTTGCTAGAATACTATCTGTCTTCCTCTGGACTGCTGAGGATATTAACTCTTTCTTCCTTTTATTTTGTTTTTGAATCCCTTTGAGTCGAGCAACTCTCTCTAAAGTTTGAAGGAAGGGAATCTCCCTTTATTGCTTTGTTAGGTCTTTTTATGTCTTTTTTTTTTTTTTTTTTGTCTAGCATAATAATCAATCAAATAAGGTTTGGAATCCCCTACCAGGGACAAGGGTCCAAGTCTTTGAGAGCTCCCATTCTAGGGATAATATCCTTCATTTATTAAGAATGCAATCAACTATAAAATTAGAGATCAATTGATTTACCTGGGTTTGTAATTATGTTTGGTTTATAGGAATTAGTTCTCTCTCTTATCTTCATTATTTTGAGGTGGATTTGGATTAATGTCAACGGTAGAATCATATTGTCTTCCCTTCTTCCTGGTTGGACAATTTCTTGAATAGTGCCCATATTTGTCACATTTGAAGCACTGAATTTCTGAAACATCTCTTCTCTGATTATAACCTGGGTTTGATGAAGACTTTTCATCTTTGAATGTTTGTTTGAAGTTCCTTTTGAATCTTCCTCCTTTCTTTGTATGAAGTGCAAGAGCATGATTTTCTTCTGGGGAGTCTTCCACTCCTCTATTTCTAAGTCTAAGTTCTTCTTGAGTACAATCTGTCCATAGACAATCAAAGATTGGTAGACTTTCTCTTCCACTGATAATTTGAAGAAAAGGCTCCCAATGTTTTGGAATATTGTTGAGAGTGGTTAAGACAAGTTCTCTATCAGACATGATTTCTCCAATGGTTTCTAGCTGTTCTTTAATCTCTGATATCTTAATAAAGAAGATAGCAACTGTGTCACCTTTCGTCATCTTGGTACTTTGAAGTTGGCTCTTCAAGGTAAGATCTCTGAGGGTGTTGTTACTTTCAAACATTTCTTTTAATGCTTCGTACATATCGCAAGATGTCTTCAGGTTGACAATACGAGGTAAGAGATGATCTTTTACTGAGTAGATGATTAATTTTCTTGCTTTGACATCTTCTTCCTTTCTTATCTTCTTCTCTACATATGTAGTTGTGTCTGGTAATGTTTTAGTTAACACACCCAAAAGGTTATTTTCTTCAAGGGTGACCTGAAGCCTTGTTTCCAAGAGCTGAAGTTGCTTGCTCCATCAAGCCTATATTCTACTAATGCTCTGTTCTTCATTTGTTTGGTTTCTTCAAACTCTCGCCAACTGGATTTTGAAAACCTAATGATTAGGTTGAATTAGTAACCTTGTATTTTTTTGGGCTTATGACTGCCAACAATCAACTTTGATAGTGTCACATAAATGCTTGTTGAATTAAGAAAAATGTTTCTTCAAGAAGTTGCAGAAATCTAAGATCAAGATTCTGCAAAAAATCTCGGCACCCTAGAAACCTTAGGGCCAATATAATCAAAAGCCTCAAAATTTGATTTTGAAGGTCTCTGGAGATGCACTAAGGAGGGACATACAACTTGGTATAAGTTTTAGCTCCAATGTCTAGTTATTAAGAGGTGAAAGGGCTGAGCAAGTGAGAGTCGTACAGATTTCTGCAGAAACCCTAGAGGCCATACAAAACTATAGAAGGAGGATGATTTAGACTTTTGAATGCTTGTGCAAGGGTTATTCAATACCTATTCTCTGACACCATGTTGATTTTCCAATAGGATAGGCTTAATCATGAAGTTCATTCCATTTTATCATTTTACTTAAACTATAACCAATTAAGTTGCAACTACCAAGATCACAAGAAGAAACACCATGCACAAGAACACAAGAAGTATAGAAAACCCAGCCAAATCCTTTGCTATATTCTTCAAGATAAATACCTTCACCACCAATAATACCTAGCACACAAGAGGGTGCTCAAACACTAGAAGACTAGCGCCCAAGAGAGGTGGGCACTTTTCCCAAGAAGGTGTATTTGCTGAAATTTCCAAACACACACAAAGATATGATTCCTCAATGGGGAATTTACTTTTACTTATACTAGACTGAACCTGTCAACATAAGTGTCCATTGGCACAACAAGACCGACCTCACTAGCTCACAATATAATTAATATTAACTAGATTAATTATCTTTTACATTAATTATTAATCACATTAAGGTGGGGCCGACCTGTACCCTTTACATCACAATTAGGGTTACAGGTAGGTTTGACTCTTGAACAATATAGCAAGGTATATTACACACCCACTACTGCTCATACACTAGGGGCACATCCATAGGGATTTCCATATCTCTAGCTCACTGCATTACACATGAGAACTACTTCTTCAGTAGTGCTCAACCACTAGGATTGCGTTCACTTATGCTCGTCCACATGCACATCCACTCAACAAAACTTCTTTCCCACTGCATTACACATGAGAGTCATCTGGAGTTTCTCATCAACTCTCTGCTCAGAGGAGGATAATACATCATATTCATTTCTTTTCTCATGATGATGCACCCACCACTTTGGGATTTCACATGTTCACCTTGTGCTCAGCCACAAGCACGTCCAACTCTGTAGATCTCCTTTCTCATCGTGTTACACAGGATAATTATCTCGAGTTCTTCTCAACTCTCTATAAGGAGGAGGCCATCTCTACATTCCATCTCTGTCTAATATGGGAACCACACACCCCTCTCAGGGGCTCTCTCTCAAGTTTGTGTCTTGGATAATGTCTCACATAGATGCAATCATCAACAAATACATATACAACCATATATACACATATATACAACTAATCTCTGCATACATTCCCAGGTCATTCCCGTCACCAGGATAAATGTACATTTACATTTACAAATTGTACCAACGACTCACCAACCTATATGTACAATTACAAAGGGTTTGGATCAGGGACATTACATTCCCCTCCCCCTTATTTATGCACTGTCCTCAGTGCATCATATACACATGTACATACAAAATTTTAAAAATCTTCAAAAATATGAGGATCCTCTACCTGCATATCATCCTCGCGCTCCCAAGTTGCATCCTCAGGACTGTACTAGGTCCATTGGACCTTTACCAACTCCATTACTATATTTTAGAGCTGTTTGATTTTTCGATTCAATATGCAAACCGATCGCACTTGAAAATCTCCTTCTGGCTTCACCTGAATCACATTCCAATCAATAATATGATTAGCATCAGGTACATTCTTCTTAAGAAATGACACATGAAAAACATTATGAATACACAAGGATGAAGAAAATGAAAGCATATATGCGACATGACCAATCCTCTCTAAGATTTCAATTGGTCCATAGCAGTGCGCTGCCAAGTTAGAACACTTCCCCAACTTAAGGGAATTGCGCCTAACTTTCACTTTCAAAAACACATGGTCACCCACTTTAAACGTTCTATGGGTTTTGTCTTTATTTGCGCAACTTTACTGCATGTCTTGGGAAACCTTTAGATTTTTCATGATCTTTACCATTTTCTCCTTCATTTCCCGTAGTATATATGGCCCAACTACTGCACGGTTTGCTGGGTTGTCCCAACTCACTAGCGTGTTGCACTTTCTACCATAAAGAGCCTCAAATGGGCTCATCGACTCATCTTTAAAGATGCTTGATACCCATTGTTGTAAGCAAACTCTACCAAATGAGGGTAGTCTTTCCATTTTGATGACTTATCCATTACATACATTCTGAGCATATCTTCAATCACCCAATTTACCCTCTCTGTTTTTCCATCTGTCTCAGGGTGATAGACTGTGTTGAAATTCAGATTTGTCCCAAATCCTTTGAATATCTCTTTCCAAAAGTTTGAGGTGAACTTGGAATATTTTTTAGACACAATTGTCTTAGATACACCATGCAACTTGGAAATTTCTTGCATTTATATCTCAGCAATGTCGACTACCTTGTGCGCTGACTTCACTGGAATAAAATGGGCATCTTTAGTAATCTTTTCCACCACCACCATAATAGAATCATGTTGCTTAGCAGTCATAGGCAACTTATTTATGAAGTCCATGGTTACAAATTCCCACTTCCACTTAGGAATGGGAAAAAACTATAGAAAAACAACTGGATGTCTGTTCTCAACCTTGACCTTCTGACATTCGAGACATCTAGCAAAAGAATCAACAATTTCCTTTTTCATACCTGGCGAGAAGTATTGCTTTTTGACTACGACAATTATCTTCTAGTAACCTGGATGTCCAACATAAGAAACCTTAAGCATATTTGACAATAAAATACTTTTCAACTCCATTTGGCACATAGACTCCGTGTCTATACATGAGGATCCCATCCTCTCTTAGCTCATAACCTTCCAAATTCTGCTACGTCGTACCTTGTTGTAAAGTCGCCTTTATGTCCACATAGTGCTGATCTGATTTGAAAATTTCTAAAATTATGTCACACAAATCCAATTTATACATGCTAATGGTTGTAACATGCATCTCATGCACCCTCCCGCTGAGTGCGTCAACCACCTTGTTCTCTTTTTCTCTGATATGCTTTATGTCAAAGTCATACTCACTAAGGAATTCTAACCACCTGCTTTGTCTGACATTTAAACTTGGCCATCCAAATAGATACTTTAGAACACTATGGTATATCCTTGACTCAAATATCTTGCCTATAAGATAATTCCGCCATGTCTTCAAGGCATGCAATATGGATGCCAATTCTAAGTCATGAGTAGCATAGAGCCTTTCATGATCTTTTAACTTTCTTGATTCATAACACACCACATGTCCATTCTGACTCAAGATTCCACTGAGTCCTTCCTTGCATGCATCCGTGCACACAACGAAGTTTGCATCAGGATCAACAATTCTCAATATTGGTACACTTGTCAACAAACTCTTCAAGTGATGAAAACTTCTTGCACAATCCGAATGTTAGAAGAATAAGATCGTGGAGCAACAAAATAAAATAAATGCAGAAATAAAACATAGAAGATACACAATACAATAGAGACACATATATACGTGGTTCACCCAGTGGGCTACATCCAACAGATAAATTGGCAGGTCCTTCCTTTATTATTATCCAACAAATGAAGGAATACAACCTACAACAAAACTGCTGTAACTTCCTCTTCTTTCTCTCACAGTCTCCTATCTCAGAATACAATATTAGCCATGATATCTAGCTGCAATACATTTCCCTCACAAAAGAGGGTTTCCTTTTAGGGAAAAAAACCCTAACATAACTTCTACCGTCAGATCTGTGACCTTATACATTTACAATATTAATGGTCTAGATTTACAATGAAATTACAATATACATTTACAAGAATTTTTTTCCTTTGGGGGCTTTGCCCCTGAACCCCCGCTAGAGGCCCGCTTACCGGGTAACCGGTCTCTGCACTCCCCCGCATGGAGAAGTGTACATTATTCTGGGGTGTAAAGTCTTCATGGGGTATAAACATGGTTGAAAAAAAAGACCTCTGAATCAAGAATATAATCAGTCTCCACAACCAACAATCTCCCACTTGGAGACTAATCTCAACAACTCCACCACTATTGTATATGCTGGACTATGATCCTTCTTGGACCTAGAAAATTTCTCATCTTCATTTTTATTCTTTAAGACCAACTGAAATTGATTAGGAACTCGGTTTCTCCCTGGTTACTCCCTTTGTTAACATGTCTGCAGGATTCTGGCTAGTGTGTATCTTTTCCAACTTCAAATATCCATCTTCCAAGTCGGATCATATGAAATGGTACCTGAGCTGTATATGCTTAATCATCAAATGGAAGGCTGATTTATTTGAAATATGAATGGAACTCTCACTGTCATAGTACAACCTATTATTCTCTTGCTGCTTTCCCAATTCCTCCATAAACCTCTATAACCAAATCATCTCTTTACTAGCCTCTGTAGCAACAACATACTCTGCCTCTGTTGTTGAAAGTGCAACAAAATTTTGTAGTTTTGAAATCCAACTTATTGCTGTTCCACCTACATTAAAAACATACCATGGGGTGCTCCTCCTGCTATCTTTATCACCTGCCATATCTGAATCAACATATACCTGTAGAAAAGTGTCTGAACATTCAAAAGATAATGCATGAGTAGCAGTACCTCTCAAATACCTGAGAATCCACTTTACTGCCTCCCAATGTCCTTTACCTAGATTGTTCATATACCTGCTCACAACTCCCACTGCATGTGAAATATGTGGTCTTGTGCAAACCATCGCATACATCAAGCTGCCAACTGCTGATGAATAAGGGACTCTGGACATGTATTCTATCTCCTCCTGTGTCTTAGGACACATTTCCTTAGTTAATTTGAAATGGCTGGCCAAATATGTACTAACTGTTTTTGCATTCTGCATTCTAAACCTCTCCAACACATTCTCTATGTACTCACCCTGAGACAATGTCAATTTGCGATTTTTCATGTCTCTTGTTATTCTCATACCAAGGATTTTCTTTCCAACACCCAAATCCTTCATTGCAAATGAATTAGCTAATTTCTTCTTGAGCACATTTATATCCTGCATATTAGACCCTGCAACAAGCATGTCGTCTACATACAATAGCAAGATAATATAACTTCCATTTTCTAGCCTTTTAAAATAAACACACTGATCAGAATGACATCTAGTATAACCTTGTTCTGTTATAAACCTGTCAAACTTCAAATACCAGTGCCTTGCAACTTGCTTTAGGCCATACAATCTCTTCTTCAACCTGCATTCCAAATTCTCCTTTCCTTTGACTTCATACCCTTGTGGCTGCTACATATAAATCTCTTCGTCCAAATCCCCATGGAGAAAAGATGTTTTTACATATAACTGTTCAAGATGAAAATATTATACTACCACAAGACTTAAAATAGTCCTAATTGAATTAATTTTAACAATAGGAGAAAATATTTCATCAAAATCTATACCTTTCTTTTGTGCAAACCCCTTTACAACAAGTCTTGCCTTGTACAACTTTTTGCCTGCATCTTCTTCCTTCAACTTGTAAATCCATTTATTCTGCAATGCTCTTTTTCCTACAGATGAATGAACCAAATCCCAAGTCTGGTTATTTACCAAGGAATCCATTTCCTCTTTCATGCATTGCTCCCACTTCTTTTTTGTGTCTACCTGCATTGCCTCTTCATAACATTATGGTTCACCAGAATCAATCAACAATAAATAATACAATGAAGGAGAGTATCATTCAGGGGGTCTACTTAACCTGATATATCTTCTAACAACACTTGCAGGAGTTTGAGGTACCTTCTGATCTTGTTGTTGTACATTATGATTTTTTGTTACCTTTGGAATTTCTTTTTCAGTGATTTCATCAAGCACTGTGTATTCTGGTTTTTATTTTTCCTGTTTCTTTCCCTGCAACTGATCTTTGTATATGACCTTCTCATTGAATATGACATCTCTACTCCTAATGATTTTTTTATTTTCATAATCCCATAAGCGATAACCAAAATCATTAACACCGTATCCAATAAAGGTACACTTCTTGGATTTTTCCTCAAGCTTTGTTCTATTTTCTTTATCAACATGGACAAATGATTCACAACCAGAAGTCTTCAGAAAATAATAGTTTACCTTTTTACATGTCCATGTCTCCTCTAGAATTCTACCATCCAAAGAGCTTGAATGTCCTCTATTTATTAAGTAAACAACAATATCTGCCCAGAACTGTAAGGGAAAACCAACATGCAATCTCATACTCCTTGCATGCTCCATGATTGTCCCGTTCATCATTTTTGACACACCATTTTATTGCAGTGTTCCTAGAACTGTCTTCTCTCTACGAATCCCATGGTATGAACAATAATCATCAAAATCCTTGCTACAATATTCACCTCCATTTTCTGATCTAAGACACTTCAACCTTTTTCCTGCCTCATTCTCAACCAAAGATTTCCATTTCTTAAAAGTATCAAAAACATCAGATTTTTTTCCGAATGCAATAAACCCAAGTTTTTCTAGTTGCATCATCAATAAAAGTAACATAATAACGAGATCCACCAAGAGATGATACTTGAGCTGGTCCCCATACATATATATGCACAAGCTCTAACCTTTCACTCTTTTTATTTTTCGACTCTGAGAAATCTGACTCTCTTCTGTTTTCCATAAACATAATGCTCACAGAAATCCAAATCAATTTGTTTAGGATCTGGAAACAAATTTCTTTTGTGAAGTATCTGCATCCCCTTCTCACTCATGTGTCCAAGTCTATGATGCCACAATGTTGTATCCACTCCTGTAGAATCTAAAGAGATATAAGAGTCAGTATTACCAGTACATAAATACAATGTACCTACCTTCTCTCATTTTTCTATCACCAGTGATCCTTTGGTGACCTTCCACATCTTATCTCTAAATATGGATATACAACCTTCACTTGCCAACTGCCCCATTGAAATTAGATTTTTCCTTAGATCTGGAACATGTATTACCTCTTTCAACAACCATTGGTTTCCATTTCTTTGCTTTATTTTTACCTTTCCCATTCCAACAATTTTGCATGGTGCATCATCACCCAAATGAACCTGTCCAAAATCACCTTGAACATAATCTATAAAATGTTTCCTATGGGGTGTGGAATGAAGTGAAGCCCATGAATCTTCTACCCAAGACTCAGAAATATTATCTACAGAAAGAATCAAAGCATCTTGTAACACATCACATGTGTCATTTTCTTGCTGATTTTTCTCATGTTGTCCATCTCTTTATTTCTTTGGAGCTCTGTAGTCTTTCTTCAAATGTCCTTTCTTCCCACAATTCCAACACTCTATCTTTCCAAATATGGATTTGGATCTTCCCTTCCTATAATTCCTGCGGTTTCCTGAGCCCTTTCCTCTATCCTTTTGTCTTCCCATGTTCTCCATGTTTAACACATTACCTGATGTCTCACCTGTTCTTTTCCGTCACATTTCCTGACTAAGGATAACACCAACAACAACATCAAATTTTAAAGTGTTTGAACCAACGACATAGTTACTTACAACCATGAACAAGTTGTTCCAACTTTCTGGAAATGAGCACAAGATTAGAATAAATCTGACCTCATCATCAAAGTCTACTTTTACAGAACTTAGTTGATTAGTAACCTTATTAAATTCATTTAAATGATCTGCAACAAACCCACCTTCTGACATCTTCATATTAAATAATCTCTTCATTAGAAATACCTTATTGTACGTAAAGGTTTTTTCATACAGTTTCACCAATGCGTCCATCAACTCCTTCATTTTCTTTTCTTTCAAAATATTGAAAGCCACCGATGCTGCCTGGCTCAGCCGTATCGTTCCTAGTGCATTTCTATCAAGAATCTCCCTTTCTTCGTCCTTCTTGGCCGTCAACTTCTTTTCTATTTTTCCCAATGGTAGGAATAGATCCTTCTGATATAAATAATATTCCATCTACATCTTCGATAATTGATAGTTTTGGCCATTAAATTTTTCGACCCTAAACTTTCCATCTTCTGTCATTGCTTCCACTCGAACCAGGAACCCTCTTTTCCTGCGAGTTACCTTTTTCTCTGATACCAGTTGTTGGAAAAACAAGATTGTGGAGTAATAAAATAAAATAAATGCAGAAATAAAACATAGAAGATACATAATACAATAAAGAGACAAATATACGTGGTTCACCTAGTGTGGGCTACGTCCACTAGAGATTTGACTAGGTACTTCCTTTATTATTATCCAACAAATGAAGGGATACAATCTACAACAAACCTGCTGTAACTTCCTCTTCTTTCTCTCACAGTATCCTATCTCAGAATACAATATTCGCATGATACCTAGCCACAATACATTTCCCTCATACAAGAGGGTTTCCTTCTAGGGAAAAAAACCCTAACATAACTTCTACTGTCAAATCTGCGACCTTATAATGAACGGTCCATATTTACAATGAAATTACAATATACATTTACAAGGAAAATTTTCCTTCGGGGGACCCCCATCAGGGAATGCTGTCCCCCGAACCCCTACTTGCCCTCAGACCCCCCAGTCGGGGGGGTGGACCCGTCAGACCCTGCAGAGGGGGTAACCCCCCTCTGCACTCTCCCGCGTGGAGAAGTGTACATTCGTCAGGGGTGTAAAGTTTTCATGGGGTATAAATACGGCTAAAAATAAAGACCTCTTAATCAGGAAGATAACCAGGCTCCACAACCAACACCGAAGTCCATTCAAATCGCGCACCTATATTTGGCAAAGATGTAATTGGATGCACAATCCGTGAGAATCCTTTAATAAACCTTTTGTAATACCCTACCAGTCCCATGAAATATCTCACTTCTGTGACATTTCTTGGTGTCGACCATTCCTCAATGGATTTTATCTTTTCTGGATACGCAACTGTTCCTTCCTTGGAAATAATATGACCCAAATAATGAATCTGCCTTTGGTAAAATGATCACTTACTCAACTTTGCATAAAGTTGATGCTCCCTCAAAATTTGCAGTACCATCCTCAAGTGCTTCTCGTGCTCCTCTTCAGACTTTGAGTAAATAAGTATGTCATCTAGAAATACAATGAAAAACTTATCTAAATAACTTCTGAAAACTCCATTCATCAAACACATGAAAACAACTGGTGCATTCGACAACCCAAATGGCACCACTATAAACTCGTAATGGCCATACCTCATTTTGAAGGCAATATTGCTGATGTCTTCTTCCTTAATTCTCACTTGGTGATATCCAGATCTGAGATAAATCTTTGAAAATATCTGTGCGCCTCGTAGCTAATCAAAGAGGTCATCTATCCTTGGCAAATGATACTTGTTTTTCACTATTACCTTGTTCTACTGCTTGAAGTCGATACAAAGTCTCAATGTACCATCGTTCTTCTTCACGAACAACACTTGGAAACCTCAAGGTGACACACTTGTTCATATATACCCCTTCTTTATAAGCTGTTCAAATTGCATCTGCAACTCCTTCAATTCTGGCGTACTCATCCTATAAGGAGTCCTGGATACAAGTGCTTCTCCCTGCATAAGATTTATAGAGAAATCAATATATCTTTTTGGAGGAAATCATGGTATCTCTTTAACGACATCCTCGAAGTATTCCAATACTGCACAATCTTTAATACTTGACACTTTATCCTTAGGTGCCTCTTCTATGTGTGCTGCAAATACTTGACATCCTTTCTTGTAGCTTTTCTTCAATTGCAAGGCTGAAATTTCTCTGATAGTTACAATTCTTGGAATTCCTTGAACTTTTCTTAAGTTTCCTTCCTCATCCAAAAAAGTAAATGCCTTATTTTAAAAGTCCAGGACAACATGGTGCTCGTCCAATCAATCCATACCGATGAGGAAATCATAAGAACCCAAAGGTTTGATATTCAAATAAAATTTTGTGCACAATCCATTCATATCCATTGGACATGCCTTGACCATATCATTAATTTTCCTAATTTCTCATGTAGCTAATTGCACCAACCAAAGTTTTCCAAGCTTGCTTCTCATCAATTGGAATCTTTCCACCATCTTAGGATCTAGATACCTATGACTAGCTCTTGAGTCAATTAAAATAGTAATGGGTTGGTCATTAGTCTTACCTTCCACCTCAATCATGTGCGATTGAAACTCAACTTGCTTATTATCCAGGGATGTGTAAATCCTTGGCACATTTCTGCCCATGTCCTCAATTGTCACAACTTGCTGTACATTGTGCGTAGTCCTATATTTATCACCTATTAGAGGGAAATCTCTGCGCATATGATTCCTACTACAAATCCAACATTGATTAGATTGCTTCCATGGATTTTTCCCCACTGTCTCCGACATTTTTGGCTCTTGGAGAGTTTGCTATCGTTGCGTAGTATTTCTAAAAAATGGTGGCGTAGCCCCCTTCTTTGTTTGATCCACCTTTATTTTCATCTTATCCTCCAAAGCCTTTTGGAAAATCGGTCTTCCCCTTTTCTTCTCATAAAGACACTTAGCAAGCCTTATGGTTTCTTGCAATGTCTTAGGATCATCATACTGTATCTTGTCACTGATAAATGAAAGCAACCCACTCAAGTACCTCTGAATTTTAACTTTCCCATCCTTGATGAATGCTACATATTTCGATAGCTCTAAGAATCTCCTTTCATACTTATCTATCATCATACTCCCAATCTTGAGTTCGAAGAACTCCTTCATTTTATTGTCATAGTACCTCTTGGTTAAGTATTTCTTTTGTAGTGCCTCTTGAAATCCCTCCAATCAACCTTTTTCTCACCAATGTGTTGCACTTGCACAAACTGATCCCACCACATTGATGTCTTTCCTTTTAGTTGATAGATAAAAATTCTCTCTTCTGCTTATGCAAAATAATTATGTAGCTGGAAGTACTTCCTCATACCCAACAACCAAGTCTTCACATCTTCATCCTTCTTGTGCTCACCGTCAAAGGTAGGAGTCTTGACCTTATTTATTTCTCCCTATAGCTTATCCACCCCAGTCCTTCTCTTATCATTCCTAACAGGAGATGGAATCGAACTACTATGCACTTTCTTAAAAGAATGCTTTGGTGAGTGAGGTCAATGCCTACCAACACTTCTTGCTTCTCTTCTTTTCTCATCATGAGACCCGCGACTTCTTGACCTACTCGACTCTATTTCCTTATCCATTTTATTTTCTATTCTGTCAAGGATCTGCATCAATTTGACATTGAAGTCATCTTGCTGCTCCTAAACTCTCATAATCCTTTCATTATCAGCTTTATAACCTTGGACATCTTTTTGCAGTCCCTTTATGGTTTCTACCAATTTTATGCGCTCCTCCTTGGATTCTGTACCATCAACACCCAAACTGACATACAAATCGCCGAATTCATCATCAATACTATTAGTCCTTTGCGCATCTTCCATGATTTTGAACTTTTCTAATTGTTGATAATTCTGCAAAATGTGTAGACAACAAGATTTGTTAGGTGAATTCATGAGACAAATTCATAAAAACTCTGCACCATCTTGTCAGAATCCTTTCTTCCAAAGCCTCTGTACGCACTAGTATTCAACACACACCAATGTGAGATGTTAATTTTGAACTTGTACACCATGTATCAGTAATGTACATGCACCACAAATTTGTTCTGCACAGCCCCAAACCTTTAGTGCGCACACTCATGCACCATTGTTTACTGTGCATTTCTAGTGTCGTACTTCGCAATATCATGTATTTAACACACACATCTATGCATTCTTACTTTATGCACACCATGGCCACACTGGAATTCCAAATTCGGTCACTTACCAGTCCATATTTTTCCTTAAGTAGAACTCGGTCCATACAGGCTCAATGTTGAAACTGGAGCTCTAATGCTTCTTGTTGACCTCTGGCCCATACAAGTCCAGTGTTGAACCAATAACTCTGATACCCGACTGTAACATCCCCAACCACCCCAGGTTGGTCCACGTCACTACAATCTCAGCTTCTATCCCTCTGAAAACAATCTATAACATCACTCAACATACTATTGAACCATGCTATTCCCAAAATTCATTGTGCGGATTCTACTCTAACCACAAGTCTACACATTATCACTTGAAGTGGTGTGTTCAACCTCAATATGAGTTTCATCACAATAACTTTCTCCTTTTAACACAACTTTAAGCAACATAAGTAACTCAAACAACTATGCACGAGTACACTCATCACATAACACAATTACCCTGGTGTCACACGCCAATTCTGATTTCCTTGCGTGTAGGGTTTAATTCCTTGCATGCACAAATGAATTCAATCCTCCTGTGCACCCATGCTAATTTCTTATGCACTCGACCATTCAATCCTTACCTTGGAGACTCATGACCAATATCAAAGGATAACATAACATGAAAACTAACAATAATTGTCATACTTATGCATGACTACAAATACATTCCATAAGCACCATACTTACATGTGCAAGAAACATTAGAAAAAATAACAATAATTACTTAAATGCGACAACATACAAGAATTAAGCCATGTCAAACATAGACAATTAAGCACACATTAAATGAGACAAGCACATACATAACACTTATTTTTTATGAAATTCACCAACTGCACGCAGAACTCAGACGTTCCTCCCAGGCATAGACTCTGTTTCTCATAATATTTCAAGAACAAGTCACCCCCAAGCTAGGGATTAAATCCCCCAAGGAAAAAGTGTTCCTAGTGACAGGGTAAATTCTAATTCTCAATATAATTGCTCAGTCCAAGGTGCCTAGTACCACAACTATCCCACAATATCTCATTCTCCACACTCCTGTCACACCCAAGGAAGTGTGCCCCTTCTTTTCTCAATAGTACCTCATCTACCCCATTTCCCTTCTAGGGTTTCCAACAACATGCCAGAGATGAAGTCTTCGAGCCTTGCGACTAATTCTCAGTGCACCAGGGAACAATTCCTAGAAAAACTCTCACTTGGAGAGTATGCTCTTGGGTTTGACAATCTGCTTCTTCAATAGAAAATCTCTCACCTAGAGAGACTGCTCACGTGCCTGACAACCTGCCTATTCGACAATAAAACTCTGATTGCATTACATGAACCCCATATAAGATTCTTTGTGCAAATAAGGTAATAGTTTTCCTCTCCCTAGACTGACCCCTTTCACACATGAGAGTGAATAATGAATAATGGATAACCCCCCAAATACACCACGACAAAAAATACATATTGCATGCCTTCAACTCAACACTTGTCATATTCATAAGTAGATTAAGCCACTTGGTGACTCGTTCCTACCCTCGAGAACTTAGGATAAAATAATTATCCAACATTACACTTTTCTGGAAATATTATAAAATATTCCGTAAGACTTAAGTCTCTCCCCCTTTTCCGGAGGAGTCAGCCCCCTGTCTCTTTTCGTCTGAGTCTGTCTGCGTACAACGATGTAAATATTATATTAATAACAATGATTATATTTATATGGATAGATACACTGGCCTATTTGTGTCCTAACTCACCAGCCTCATAATCACATAGGATCTCTGGCCTCAATACATATACAATCATATATATATATATATATATATATATATATATATATATATCTATATATAATACTAATACTAATACTAATACTAATAATCTATTTTTAAGGTCACGACCAATACAGACACCAAATTGGTGTATGAGACCCCCTTGTTTGTGGGACTCATAACTCATCTCTACAAACACTCCCAGGTCATTCCTGCGCACTTAGCCAAGTGCATGCAACACTGTGAAATGTGAGCACTTACCTAGGTGCGCGCAACACTATGAAATGTCTGCACATTGTTTTTGATAGCAATTATCTAGACACTACTCAGGTGCGCAATGCCAAAAATTAGTGCTAACGGCTCACCAACCCAAATGTACATTTACATTTACAATTGGTACTATTATGTCACAAGTTGTAGTTTGGGCAAAGCTTGACCCAACCACCAAAATGGTGAGAACTATGGAACACTACACCCAATGCCACCTTGATGTAGGTCCCACACTTCAAGGGTGACTTGGTCACTCTAGGGAGGCGATCCTGGTGACCCTAGGGGAAAAGGGATGTGAAAAAGGGAAAGGAAAGAAATAGGTCCCTAAGGTAAAATATTTATATGGAAAATGGAAAGAAAAGTCGAGTTTCAAGTGGTTTAAAGGTTTCCAAAGACGGGTGAATTGTCGAGATGTTGGTACCTGCCCGAGACACAAGAAAAACCACTTTGCAATGATGTATGTTATGTTGATCAGAAATTTAAGCTTGCTGTCTCTAATTTGCATCAATAGATAACAATATATATCAGCAAGGAAGAAGTATTATTGCTTATTAAAAGATTGCTTAAAGTCAAGTAAGATATGCTTGAAACAAGTAGATAATGACTATATAAACTTCACAATTTATAGCATGAGACTTTAGAAATTAGATGTGGCTGTCACAAAGATTGTATGCAGAAGTATTTTTTCATCCCTATGGCTTTAGAAATCTTGTTATTACAGAAGTAAAATCAACCACCCAAATCCTCAAAGAAGACACCCAAAAAATGCCTTAAACCTAGTAGAACAAGTTAGCAAATTTTGGCGGTGAAAGCACAGGTTAAGTGTGATCTCATCTTAGGGTTTCTGCAATGAATTTATCAGCCTTATGGCTGTAGGAAATGAAGTTAGTACATCAATGAAAATTTGTGGGAGAAAGGGGACACCCTAAGGGAGGAAAAATCTCCAAGGCATCAAAATCACTATCCCAAAGAGACAACTTTAAAACTTGAAAATTTCACGTTTACCAAGGCAACAATTTATTTCTCCAATGCAATAAGTAAACAAATAGTGTCTTTTAAAAATGGGTTAATGGAGTCAAGCAAATAAATAGCTATAGGTACTACCTCCTTGGGGGTATAAATCCTCTTACTCCCCAAGGCAAGTATCTGTATCTAGGGTTTAGGCTAAGAGGGTGTATGCCCTTATACTTCTCTTAGAAAACCCTTGTTAAACCAATATCATGTAAGCATAAAGTGATGGATAATAATGTGGGGTTGTATTCCCTTATACTTCCCACCTATATATAGCAAATAACCTTGAATTGAAAAATAAATGATAGCAACAATGTAGAAACCTTACCAATTCAAGGAAAAAAGCTAAGACAAACCACCATAAAAGCTAGAGAAAATCATTCCAAGGCTAGCACATCACTTCCATCAACCAATGATCCAAGACATAGCCATAAACAAAATCACAAGAGAGATAACTAGCCAAAGAGAGCGAAAATTTCAGTCCAAGATCCTCTCACAATGGAGAGTTCTGTTAAAATGAGATCTTATTATCTCTTATTAATACAAAATGTCACTAAGATAGTTTGTCCACATAATTAAGGGTAAACCACAAGACTAGGGGTCAACAACCCTAATATTTCCCCTTTTACAAAGTAATATTAAACAATTCACTTTAATTTCACTTAAAATTCACTTTTGCACAAATAAAACCCTAGTTTATAAAGACGTCACCCCTTTAGGGGACGTTTTGGCACTAAGAGAAGGTCGTTGGTGAAGGAGGAGTGTAAAAAGGCTCCCCAAAGCCACATGTGAAGCATCCAAATAAATTACTGCATTTTCAAAGCCTGAAAACCCTCCAAACGTCCTTGTGCTAATGCATATCAACCAGATCACCAAACCCTAACCCCCATAGGTGATGTCATTCCTCTAAAGGTGACATTTTGCCTCTCCTAGAAAAAATGTTTGGCACATGGGGGATATTTTATGTCGTCCATGCCATATTCTAGGCCTTTGATGTTTTATCTCTCTCATCCAACATGTGAGCCATTGGCATCCACCTGTGGTCTTAAGGCTCCATGGAAGCCCAAGCTAGGATTGTTCTTCCAAAACTGTCCACCAACTAGGTCCTGCAAAGACAAATAAGCATGCCCTCTAAGGATCTCAAGTCATAACATCATGATAAGTGAATCCAATCAATAAATGAACCACCTAATCATGTGCATCAAAGATTACTATGTCAAACAATTAAGTTCTCAAAGACATTATGTGACTTGTCAAGCTTCAATATGGGAGGGTTGACAAGTTTTCCTATTGGGCATATCTTGCCCTAGGTCAAGGAGAGTTTCCAAGAAATCCCTCTCTAAGCCATGTAAAGTGGGTGAAGTGGTTAAGGGTCAAGACTCAATGGACATGGGGTTCATGACATACAAGGGGTTGTAGCGTCTCATTCATGGGTGCCTTTGTAAAGGGTATGTGGTATCTTCGTTTGCAATTCACTTTTTCCAAGCCCATTATTTTGCCATTTTTTGTTTCTTTCATAAATTTAAGGACAATTTGAAGGCCACTGCCTTGGCGTGGTGTCGAGACAATGACAATGTCACCCACAAATACCTAGTGGAAATTAGAAGGATGGATCGTGATGAGACCCCCTTTCTCTCAGCCATGCAACTGAGAGCCATTTCCCCAACTTGGTGACTAGATGATGGTAATTTCATACCACTAGATATCCATGGACATGATAGGATGTCTAGTGATGAGACCTCCTATCCTCCAACTAACCTTTTAAGCATTCTTAATAATATTTCTTATGGGTCCCCCTTTTCTCAAAGACAAGCATTTCATTGCTTTCTTGTGTGATCCTTGGGAGAAGCATCTAGAAGGTTCATACATAGGATTTTATATTTTACCCAACATCAATCCCTCTAGGCCTTCAACCCCTTCTTCCCATATAATGAGGGACAACCCCTTCTTGGGTTAATACACCCTAAAATACCAAGAGATAAGGAAATGGGGGGAAATAGTGATGGAAAGTGGTAAGAATGTTCAGGAACAATACACTGACTCTTTAAGGGAGTTCCTAGTATAAAAACCATCCCCAAGGAAGACCACTTACTAGGGCACAATGTCAACCACCAAGGTGAAGCAGGGAAAAAATCATAATGTCCAAACATCTATCATGAAATCTAAAGCAGTCTAAGATACAACATACTTAAATTTCTCAAACAATGAAATGATGCTCACCATAATACTCACTTGTAGCTCATGGAGCAAGGCCTACTTCCTTCCAGAAGCCAGTTGGTGTGGTGGATGCCATCTGAAAATTTGTGACCTCTGTGGTGGTGATAAGGGTCTCCATCTGTGCAAAAGGATACCGCTGGTCATGTAGTCTCTCATCACTCCATATCTGCAATCTAAGGGCCTTGAGACATAATCTCCTTAGTTATCCAAAAAATGGGGATAACAGATACCAATGGCTCACCTACCTATATGCACAATTACAAAGGGTTCGGATGAGGGACATTATAGAAGATGTATTAAAAAATTAATGATGTGGTGTCTAGAGATTTTGGCTTGTGACGTTGACTTGAGGGATGTTGGAGTTTAGGAGGTGGATTATGATCCAAAGTTAAGTACCTACATATTCACAAGAGATCATTCTCTAGATATTTTGGTTTTCTGTGATAACATCCTATGATGGATGGGTGACATTGCCTTTTCAGGACACAATGGATAATTTTGAGATTGTAGTAGGTACAAATTTGCAGATGGTAGGTTTGGTGAAGTTGCATATGGAATTCATAAGTTCTGGTGATTTTTTTTTCCTCATAAAGAGGGAGTGTTATATTTCAAGGTTACTTCAAAAGTGTTTACACCATGTTTGGGGTGCTTCATGAGATTTTTGGTGCATGGTGTATGATTATCCCTTGGATGATCCATGATAGATTTGTGCATTGGACATGGTTTACTTAGTGGTTGTTTGACCTTAGTTGGATTCTTGCATTACATTATTTCTTAGGGAATTGGAGATATTTAGAGAACTTGTTGACATTCTACAGGTTGGACACATGGAGTAGGTTTCTTTCTTCGAGGACACCTTACATTGGAGGAGCGTTTGGAATTTAGGAGGAGGTTGTTGAGCACTAGACAACATGGGGAAGCTTGGATTCTTGCATGGAGGTATCGAGTTTACTTTGGGATGCTTGGATGAGTGTTGGAAACATCTTGTGGAGTTCCCTTACATTGGATATGTTCTCATGTATGACATCACCTTGGAGATCGATATTTGTGACCTTAGATTATAGTGCTTAACATGTGTGAGCCTACTTATGGTTTTGTAGGTTGTGTTATCGCAGGATTTGTACTTATGAAAATCCCAACACAAGACCCCAAATCTTGCGTAACTATGAAATATCATACCACTGTCACCTTAGGAAGAACTTCCCTTGTTTTAGTGATGGAAGAGGTCCACCACTAGGGAGGATTCCCTAGTGACCTCAAGGGATGAAAGTAGGAAGAAAAGTAGCCAAGCCTACTGCCCCCTCTCTTCATCACCTAAACATTGGTCTAGGTCAGGTTAGTAGAAGAGTTATGAAGTTGTTTGAGTACTTTCTCGGAACTAGAACAATTTACAACATATATATGATTATTCCAAGTCAAAACATGCAATTAATACCTCTTTAAGACACTAGACAAGATAAGTTGCAATGGTTGTTATAAATTTGCAGCAGTAAATAATGATATGACAACAATAAATAATTTATAACAAAAACAACAACTAGTGCTAAAAATTGCAACAATTGACCATGAAAACTTAACATACATCCACTAGAATAATATCCAATTGTTAGATCTGCAATTTCTCAATAAGTTAGGCCACCTTTACAAGAGTGTATGCAACAAGTTAGAGTATTATCAGATGGCTGTAGCAAACTTTTGTAACAACAACAAATTATCCAATGCGTTTTCCAATGTTAGTGTTAGTTATATTAGTAGAATTCTTAAGAGAGTTGTGATAACAAGTTTGTCAAACAATTCACCATGAGAAAAGTTTAGAACCAATGCCCTTTAAGGGCTATGGAGTCTTATAACAAGAAATGCAACTAAGCTTGAAACTTGATCTAGTTATAACCAAGAGGTAGGATTCAAACCCTAATGTGCAAGCACATTTGGTCCTTAGGCTTTGAATCTTGAGGAGAAGGATTTATAGGGTGAAAGCACATTTGGGCCCTATAAATCGTTCCTCCCTTCTTGTAGCTTTAAATAGGTCAACATCAAAAGTCTAGGGCTAAAATCCTAAAGTGCTGGCACTTTAAATATTTAGGGTTCTAACCCTGGCAAGGATACTTTAAAAAATTTTGGACAAAAATCACCTTGTGAGAGGAAGAAACACTTATGTTCCCCTCCAAGGGTTTCACCAAGAAAGACGTCAAGCATAAAATGACAAATTTACCATGAAATATTAATAACATAAGAATAAATAGCAGAAAATTCACTTAGTTCATCCAAGAAACGATGAGATAAAAACCTAATTGCAGAAATTCCCATCCAAAATAAGCAAAAAACATCCACAAGTGACCTTCCAAGCATATCACATGAGAGAGAGATAGCCAATGACCCTTAGAGGGAAAAAATTTCAGAAGTACTCTCACAAATGGTGAGAAGTTATGATCATAAAATAAAATGTGAGCGTGGATTTTTTAGATGAGGTCACCCTAATACAATTTGTCCACATAATTTGTCAAAAACATAAATTAAGTGGGGTCGACCCCTTAATTTGCCTCTAACAATATGCCAAAATACAAAAATACATAATAAAACCCTAAAAAGGGTGAAGTCATGTGCTAGGTTTCCAAGCTTTAGAATTAATTTTTTGCAACTGGGGCGAGCACTGAATGAGTAGAGGTCAATATGGACTGGATTTAGGTGGTCCTACTTTTCTATGTTCACTTTCTTTTCTAGCATCATTTTCGTATTCTTTTATAGCAGTTGCGTAACAACCTCTGGGCCTTTAGCCCTTATTCTCATGAGAGAATGGACCATAGCCAAAGTTTAATATAATATGAGAGGATCCAGGATGGAAAGTGTTAAGTATGGTCGGGAGAATAATGTTTACCCTTGGGAGCCCCCCCCAATATTACCCCTTTTCCCTGGGCGGTGACAATACAAGACTAGGGCATAGAAGCTGACCACCAAGGTGAAACAAGGCAACTGACACAATTTCCCAAACCAATGATCCATTATCCAACTGCAACCAAATATCCTTATCCACATGCTCGAAAAATTAAGTACAACACTTTGCATGAAATAAAGACTAACATACCTCATGGTGACAATAACTTACCATCTCCCATACTCTAGGTTGCTTGAATGTGATGAGCCTTGCTTGATCCGTGCTGGGTGGAAAATTAGGGGGGTTTCTGGGCTGCCATCTATGGACATGATGATGATCATTATCATGGTTTATATCACGTTCTCCATTGCGAGCTTGAGACATGATCTCCTCCAGTTACCCCTAGGCATGGTGGGGGGTAACATCTATCTTCAACATGGGGACATGTGCTCACTGTAGAGCGCATGAGAACCTCAACATCTCTGGTCATCCAAGACCTTCAATCCTATGCCCACCTCAACCAATAAATTACTTTATAAGTATCTTCCAATGGATGTGATCCACCGACTGTCAGTGATAATTCAAAACCATGATGAAAAGAAAAAAATTCTTTAGCTACAAAATAATAAAGCAAAATGCAAAATTCAATTTCCTAACATGTACTCATTATACACAAGCAATATTTTAACATGTCTATGCAAGAATATGCAACTATACTAGCATGATATGCATGATGCAACATATATACAAATGAAATGAAATATGGAAATGCCTAACCTGCCTACACTAATCAAATGTTAGTTAAAATGCTAGGTATAATCATATGACCAGTGAAACCATTCTATCACTGTATCAAAATTTATACCCTTGTGCTTCATCATAAACCAAAATAAATATAAGTCGAGTACAAAAATATCGTGAGTCGGGACATACATCATACCAAAACTAGTCATAAAATCTAACTCATTGAGGGAGGAGGGTGGGACAAAGTCATGTAAGGAGGTATCACCACAACCCTACTCTATCCATCCTATGAAAAGACCAAAAGAATTAGGCAAAGACATATCCCCATATTCAATTACCAAGATAACACTCAAATATTGAGAAGGGATGAGAAGGAACCTAAAGAAAACTCTAAGGTTTCCCATGTAGGAAGAGAGAGCAGGGCAAGGTATCGAACCGGGCCTAGAGAATTTTTTTTTCTCCCAACCCAAGGTTTGTTGATCTTGTGTGTGAAACTAAAAATGCCTACAACAAACCATAGGTTGAAAACAACTCTGTCCTATGGGAAGATGAATATTGTGAGGAAAAATCCCAACCATATCTATAGGGGAACATGAAGGTGAAAAATGAAAAAGATGGAAACTTTCATTAAGAAAATCCTGCTCTAGACCAATCATGTCCTTATCCTCATCAAAGTTAGAGCACAACGGTGGTTGAAACTTTTCTTCGTAGAATAAATCCAGGTTCTCAAAAGAGTATGTATCAGACCTCCCAGGATAAGATTGGACATCATGAAGAGAATGTTGCAATAAATCATCCTTGGGTGGTTGGAACAAATCTGTAATCATGTCATCTTCATGTTGCCAAACATATGAATCCGTATCAATCACATGTGGTTGTTCTAAGGACAATGATTCAAATTGAACTTCAATATAATAAGTGGGGTGTTCATTAAATCAATAACAAACCACATCCAATTTACGTCTCCCAACATGTATAAACTCATTATTATTGCTAATCACATCATCAATTTTGTTATAACATGAAGGGTCTAATGAATTCAAGGGTTCCTCTAGCACATATTCACTTTCCCATTCATGAAATTCATCAACATCGAAAACTTGGAAAAGTCCAATGTAACTTACCACGTTCTTTTCTTCTTGTGCAGGGGGAATGGAGGCTTGCATGAATTCATCAAGTGGAGGAGAAAATATTGACACTTGATGTTCATGAGGAGCCTCTTCATGGATCAGGTCTTCAACAAGGTGTGTTTCATCAAATTTTTCTTCTTTGACATATTCATGAGGAAACTATTGTTCTTCTTGGAAATCTTCCTCACAACTCACCTATTGGGGCTCTTGTTCTTTGATCAAGTCATTGTTGTCTTCAATAGAATCATGAGGAAATTCTTTCTCCTCTTCAAGGGGTTGGTAACGCTCTTCATAATATTCTTCCTTAGGTTCTTTCCTTGGATATGAATAATCTTCTTCATCCAAGGCATGCTTAGGATATGGAGGTTCTTTGTTTATAAACTCTTGATCAATTGCTTGTTTGTTTGGAGGGGGAACTTCATCAAGGTTTGCATATTTTGAATCATCCCATTATTCTTCCTCCATATTGAACTCCAATATCGTGGATAAAACCCAAGGTTGGTTATACTTATATTTTATGCTGGCACATAGTGTTTTTATTCAGAAGTATGCCTTAGCAAGCTCTTCCTCTAATGAGACTTAGAAACATTGCACATACTGCTCAACTGTGAGGTCATGCTCTTCTCATATCTATGTACAAAGGTCAATCAATAGATTTACATCTTGGCATTGATCAATCAGTTCCTTGCGGAACTTCTTATCTTCTCTGACGCTTTCTTTCAACCTTCTGGAGAAGTCTTTGCATTGTTCTTCACAGATTTATTCTTCTTCAAATGTTTATTCTTGAAGGGCCACCTCAAGCTCCTGAATGGTGTCTTTAGGTGCTTGACCGCTTGGACCCCAATATTCAAGAAATCCTATAATGAGATGTCCTAGGGAAGATACACTTTTTGGTTCAATATATTTTGCAAGCCACATTCATATATCAATCAATATTTTAACTTAAAACAAGATTATCCACACATCTTCATGTATTAGGTTCAATCTTGTTGTGTATCTTATAATTTTTTCAACATAACTAACAACCAAGGACCTATCACAATCATGATTTGGAAAACCATCAGCCCACTCTGGTAGCCTGTGATTTGGGTATCCAGGAATGCTATTGACATCAATGAATGTATACCTCTCATGTAAATCCCATGGTTCCATGATCCCATTATTTGAAAATGATCAATATCACAAAGTTGAGAGTAGGATGACACCTTGGAACATGTTATTGGAGTTTCCATATGATCCTTCAAAGAAGGTCATCAAAGGAAGGTGAGGGAACTACCCTCAGTGGAGTCACTAGGTAAATTTGTAAGGTAAGGGCTTCGAGAAATTTTACCAAAGATATGACATTGAGGAGAATGACTCAATCCTCCCCAACAATGGTGCCAAGATGTTATCACATGATTTGTACTTATGCAAATCCCAACACAAGACTCCAAATCTTGCTTAACTATGGAAGATCCTACCACTGTCAAATTAGTAAGAACTCCCCTCATTTTAGTGATGGAATAATCCCATCACAAGGGAGGCTTCCCTGGTGACCTCAAGGGATCAAAGTAGAAAGTATATTAGCCAAGCCTACTGCCCCTCCTCTTGATCACCTAAAGATTGGTCTAGGTCAAGGTAATAGAAGATGTATTAATTTGTTCTAGTACTTTCCGAGAAAAATAACACTTTAAACATATATATGATTATTTCCAAGTCCAAACATGCAATTAATACCTCTTTAAGACACTAGACAAGATACGTTGCAATGACTGTTATAAATTTGCAACAATAAACAATGATATGAAAAAAGTAAATGATTTATAAAAACAATGACAACTAGTGCTCATAAATGAAATAATTGACCATGAACACTTAGCATACATCAATTAGAATAATATCCAATTCTTAGATGCAATTTATAAATAAGTTAGGCCACCTTTACAAGAGTGGATGCAAAAAATTAGAGTATTATTAGATGGATGTAGCAAACTTTTGTAACAACAAAAAAATATCAGAATGCTTAAGAGAGTTGAGAGAATGAGTTTGTAAAACAATTTACCATGAGAAAGATTTAGAACCAATTCCTTTTAAGGGTTGTTATCTCCTCAAGTAAATTGATTGAGATTTCGATTTTTAGGTGATAGATTGTGGTACAAAAATCTATTTCTGAATTTCTTTAAGTGTGTTAGAGAGTCTATTTTCTGTAAATAAACTTGGACAAAACATTTCATTTGGTTTTGTAAGGAAAAGAGAGAATCTCAGGTTTCGGTGGTTTAGGTGGGCCTGAAAAGCGCTCATTAACCACCGAAAGCCTTCGTTCTCGGTAGTTAAAAGGGAAAAACAAAAGCCCAGTTAACCACCGAAAAGATTTCAACGTGCAAAAAGAAAAGCCATGCTTTTGCATGAGCTAGCGGTCAGTTGGCATAATCATGAAGACATAACTGCCGAAACTTGATCGATTTGGTGAGGTAGGATGTTATTATTACATCTTATTAGGATATTGATGCTCTGTTGTCCTTTTAAACCACCCTTTTTCATTTCATATGAAGGCTCGACATAACACAAAATGTTAGGATTTTGAGTCTTGGCTAGATGTATTGATTAGTCACATGGCTTATCATTACTTCAAGTCCCAAGGGGATAGGTTCATAATTACTCCAGTTAATCACCATTTCAAATCCATTCATATACAAATAAAATCTGAAACTATGTGTATTAGCTATAATCCCATGTTTTCATTAACCAACTCATACACTGAAATCAATTGTCGCTGTTGCCAAGTGAAGCTTGAGTTCTGTTGCTGGTCATCAAGCCATCTATCATCCAATTCGAAGAAAAGCCCGAGTCATCAGGTAGTCTTTAGAATCTCTCACTTTTTCAGTTCAATTATATCTCCTACCTGAATTTGAAATTCTCGGCTAATATCCAACCTTTACTGTTGATTAAAATCTGTTGAAGATTGAGTTTATGCAAATCAAACTCTGAGTCACCCTGTTCTGTGTCTTTTACCTCGACATACACTCTTAGTTCATCCTAAAATTTAGGTGTTTGTCCCCCTAGCTCGTATATTTTTGCTAAATTGTAGGGACAGTTCAACCAACTCATCAAATGCCGAAAGCTGGACCAACTCTTAGGTCCGAACTAGATGGAACTTGGTACTTAAAGGCACACCCTGAAGTGGCCGAATTCTTCAAGCTGGTTGGTGTTTTCTCCTACTGTAAAAATCTTGAAAACTTCCATCAGCAGCTCTCAGAATCATTTGCCTTATCATACGATGGAAGGAGGGCTGTAATAGGCAAGGAAGAGTTTATAGTAGACGAGGCATCCATTGCAGAGATCACCGGTTTATCTAGGACGGGTGAATGCTGGTTCAAGACTACTCTACCAGTAGACATTGAATTCATATCCTATCTGCAACCTCAATATAAAACTCTCATATGGAAGAAGGACATCCCAATGTCATTTATGGAGACAAAATGGAAGGCTCTGTTGAAGGCCATTTTTGCATACATTACCTGTGAAGGAAGGTACAATAGGGTAATGTTCTATCACTTCAAACTGTTGAACCACTTCTCTGGTAGGTCACCCATTAACTTACCTTTCTACCTTCACAAAGCACTTACTAAGATTGCCCGACAGGTTAAAGTAAATCCCACCAAGGTGGCTAGCAGGGTGTCACACCAGGGGTTAATCACACTCATAGTTAAGGAATCCTTGAGAAAGAAAGAAGTTGACATGAATCATTTCCTATTCCAAAATGAGTTCCCAACTGATATTCAACAGGATAAAAAGGGAAAAAATTTTGCTACAAAGAAGTCCCTCACCCCTAAGAGCAGTCGAAGAAAGAGGAGGGTTATCTCACCTCCAAAGGAGCCAATAGAGTCATCATCTGCCAAACGAAAGAGAGCCAAAAGGAAACTAAACTTTGGCAAATAAGGTGAACAAACAGAGGGTTTTGGTGAGGGAGATAACCCCTTGAACCTACCATACAATGACTCAGAGCCAAAGTAGGAGTTAACAGAGACACAGGGTGACAAACAGGCTGAGCAAGTTGCTGAAGATTATCCCAACTTGCCCTCACCAACTCCTCCAGATGAACACAGTCAACCATTAGCAAAAGCTTCTTCAAGCAAACCTAAAACATCAAGGACTCAGAAAATCAATAAACTTCTGAAACAGATCTATGAGATAGAAGTTTTAGAAAGGGTCATTAAAAAGACAAATACAGAGTTGAATGAAAGAAATGCAGAAATTTAAACATTAACCAATCCCTCAAGGAAAAGCATGATAAAATCAAGGACATGAACAGGGTGCTGATAAGAGAGAATATGAAGCTGTACAGACAACATGGACTTTTGAGGTGAAATTCAAAAGAATTCCAACCTCCAGCTCAGGATCATACAGGTTTGGAAACCCTAGCCAAGTTAGCTACAACAATGGTAAACATACCATAGTCTTCAACACAACAAAATAAAGTTTCCAGATCTGTACGAAGAAGAGCAACATCATCAAAAAGACCTTGAACACTCATCGAAGCAGCAAGGTATTTCAATTTTGCAATTTTGAAATTTTGGTGAAAGCTAAAACTTTCGGTGGTTTAGGCGAACAGGACGACTGTTCATTAACCACTGAAAGAAGAGATTTTGGTAGTTAATACACCCATAATTCCTTTGTGTTAACCACCGAAACCTGTCACTGGACAGAGAAAGCTAAATTTTGCACAGATCGAGGTTTTACTAATCCGAATCATTTGAAAACACTTGTAATGGATATATGTTGAATTATAGAGTCAGATTCAAGATCCATTTTTGGTGTATAAGGATCAGAAAAGGTATACAAGTTGGTTTTGGTACCTATTTTGGTGGCAACAAATTAGGATTTTTGCACAACTCAACAAATTCGAATTCTATCTCTTGGAAGAGTCATCAATTAGCTTTGGAAGGCTATTCTGTACTGCACAAGGAATCTACAAGATCTGAAGACCATGAAATGTGGAATTGACCTCATTTTGAGGATCATTCCTTGTCTTTTGCAATTGAATTTTAACTTTCTATCTTTAGCATATCTGATCCATTCTTTTAGGATATGAAAACTGTATTGTAAAGCTATAAAGATGAAGACAGAAGATGAACTAAAGGTTCTATTTTGAGTTCTATATTCTACTGTTTTTGTATGAAAGACATTTTCTTTAATATATCAAGCCTGCACGCTTCTTTCATTTGTTATTGTCAGACCCTCCTTCATATTTTCTATGCATATGAGTTGAATTCGTTCTTTTGTCTCTGTTTAATGGTCCTATGGTAACTGTCATCTTAATTTTGACTGTTAATCAAGAATCATAAGAATCTTTGGCTAGTTTGTTGACCCATCATATATATGGTTTATGTATGTTTTGGTTAACTGATTGGTTTTCTTATCCATTTGTTATACAAATCTGTCTGATAAATAGCTCTTGAAGGCCTTGTATTGCGTGAATATAGTTAGACTGTCTTGAAGATACAATCCAGAGCTTAATATATTCATTTTGATCCAAACCCACACCTATTATTGAGAAAATAGTTTCCAAAAAGATTAAGTTACCAAGCACCTCTGACTTACAGCCTTGGAGAGTTTCCTAGAGTGATAAAAAATTGGCGCCGTTGCCGGGGAGAGGAGATTGAAGCTCAACTTCCTTGGGAGACGACATAGATCCAGCTTTGATGATAGAAAAAGATTGGACATCTACTTGGTTGTAATCATCTATTTGGCGACTCCATTGGAACGAAGTGGCTCCGAGAAAGAGCTCATACCAGAACAAATTCAGAAAAGCCACCAGCAACACTAGTTGCTTATCCAACAAAGACTATCAGAAGATGAAGCAGCTGCATTTGAAATCCAGGTACCAAATCATCAGTTTGGTTCATGAACTATTGTTTTTCTTTACTAGTTCTTTCATGTTATTTCCTTCGCGGATAAAGAGGATCATTTTCTGTTTTGTATATTCAAAAAACCATCACCCTTATTATGTATACCCTTCTTTAGAAGAAGAAATCCTGCAGCCCTATATTGTAGATGTTGATTCAATATCCTCATCACAACCTGTTTCTAAAGATGAGTCCAACATTCCCATTCTTCTTGAATCTGATCACCCTTTTAACTTTGTGAAGATTGAATTTGATTCCAAACCTATTGAGAGATCAATACCTTTTGGCATTACTGATGAACCTGATCATCAACCTGTTCATCCCACTGCTTTTCAAATTAAAATCAGAACGAAGATGTTCAAGCCTTTAAAGCTGCCCTCTCTTCTTCATCCTTATCCTGATAACTGTTATGAATATATCCCTTGGTTTTCCGGTGAGAACCAAGCTTTGGCTGAGAGGCACTTGGAATCCTTTTTGGATTTTATCGATCGTTTTCAGATTGTTCATGAAGATGTCATCATGAGATATTTTGCTAAAACTTTAATTAGAAACACTGCTGTTTGGTTTAAAAGTTTGAGAATTGATTCTATTGGTTCTTGGATCGAGTTCTCCAATGTATTCATTAAGTATTGGGGTGATCACAAATCACTGGATCTATACCTTGCTGATTTTTATGCCTTGAAGAGAGAACATGGTGAATCTTTGCCTGTCTTCAATCAGAGATTTTGCAGCATCTTTCATGACATGCCTTTAGAGATCCATCCTTCAGAAACAACTGCCATGATATATTATGTCATGGGTCTCCATTCAGAACTTGCCATTCTTCTATTAGAAATGAAATCTTCATCATTAAGTGTTTTGTTCGAAGATGCTTTAGAGGTGGAAGAGAACATTTGTGCTTCAAGGAGAACCCCAGAACATGTTGAGTTTGAAAACCGTTGTCTACTTCGACCAATAGAATGTCAGTTAATCGAAAACTTCGAGCAAGAAGATAATGGCTATGGGGAAGTTTTAGAACAACAACAAGCAACTAGAATCATCTCAGATTGTGAATCAGATTCCTCAACATTGGTAGAGTTTTCCAGAGACAAGTACTTGAGTAAGGATTATGATCAGTTTTCAAAACCTGCTGTACCCATGGTAACAAATGACTATATAGTCAATTACATGTTTATATCTGATCATACATTTTTTTATTCAAACAATGCTCTATCATCATCCCCTGAGTGCTGTTCTGAAGAAGAAGCCATAGTGTTTAATGATCACAAGGAAAACATAAAAGAATCAGAAATTCATAAATCTTTTAGCAAAGGAACATTCATGGTTGGACATGAAGCTGCTATAAATATGAAATTCCTTCCCAAAGTTCAGCATGTTTCAGAGATGTGTCTAAAAGACCCAATGGCAGCCTTCATAGAATCATATGTTTCAGGGAAGATGGATTTTTCAGATTTTTTAAATTTGTCAGTTTTTCCAGAGGATTCTGGTGTTGTAAATAATTTTTTGTCACTACTGTTACATTTCAAGCATCAAATATCAATCAGTAAGGACGATGAAATCATTTCAGTATTAAAATTAATTGGATGGCTGCTATGGAAATTTGCCTTTACTTAACCATTTTGAGAAACTGGTTAGGGTAGAGTAGGATAGGAAATAATCTCCCTCTTGAGCATTTGTTTTCTTCCATTTTTGTAGCAAGTGTATCAGTCAGTTTGTATAATGAAGGCAGGTTTTTGAAGATGCACAGAAATAAATAGTAAACGTTTTTAAATATTTCAGAAAGAGGTGAGAAAACTGACTCCATACCTCAATGGTAAAATTACTAGCAGGCTACAGGTTGTCCGAAGATAAGTTGCTCAAGCCAGATGACTCCATAGCCAATGGACTAGACACAATAAACAAATTGTGAATGATTGCTCAACAGGTGGCAGAATTTTCAGGTTAAATGGATAGGCATTGGTTCTGTGGTTCTTGAAACCTCACATGGAGGCGTTCATCCCCAATAGGAGCTAGTGTTATCTCCTCAAGTAAATTGATTGAGATTTCGCTTTTTAGGTGATAGAGTGTGGTCCAAAAATCTATTTCTGAATTTCTTTAAGTGTGTTAGAGAGTTTATTTTCTGTAAATAAACTTGGACAAAACATTTGATTTGGTTTTGTCAAGAAAAAGAGAGAATCTCAGGTTTCGGTGGTTTAGGCGAGCCTGAAAAGCGCTCATTAACCACTGAAAGCCTTCGTTCTCGGTAGTTAAAAGGGAAAAACGAAATCCCAGTTAACCATCGAAAAGATTTCAACGTGGAAAAAGAAAAGCCATGCTTTCGCACGAGCTAGCTGTCAGTTGGCGTAATCATGAAGACATAACCGTCGAAACTCGATCGATTTGGTGAGGTAGGATGTTATTATTACATCTTATTGGGATATTGATGCTCTGTTGTCCTTTTAAACCACCATTTTTCATTTCATATGAAGGCTCGGCATAACACAGAATGTTAGGAGTTTGATTCTCGGCTAGCTGTATTGATTAGTCACATGGCTTATCATTACTTCAAGTCCCAAGGGGATAGGTTCATAATTACTCCAGTTAATCACCATTTCAAATCCATTCATATACAAATCAAATCCGAAACTATGTGTATTAGCTATAATCCCGTGTTTTCATTAACCAACTCATACGATGAAAACAATTGTCACTGTTGCCAAGTGAAGCTCGAGTTCTGTTGCTGGTCATCAAGCCATCTGTCATCCAATTCGAAGAAAAGCCCAAGTCATCAGGTAGTCTTTAGAATCTCTCACTATTTCAGTTTAATTATATCTCCTACCTGAATTTGAAATTCTCGGCTAATATCCAGCCTTTATTGTTGATTAAAATCTATTGAAGATTGAGTTTATGAAAATCAAACTCCGTGTCACCCTATTCTGTGTCTTTTACCTCGACATACACTCTTAGTTCATCCTAAACTTTAGGTGTTTGTCCCCCTAGCTCACAGATTTTTGCTAAATTGCAGGGAAAGTTCAACCAACTCATCAAATGCCAAAAGCTGGACCAACTCTCAGGTCCAAACTAGATGGAACTTGGTACTTGGAGGCACACCCTGAAGTGGCCAAATTCTTCAAGCTGGTTGGTGTTTTCTCCTACTGTAAAAATCTTGAAAACTTCCATCAACATCTCTCACAAGCATTTGCCTTATCATATGATGGAAGGAGGGCTGTAATAGGCAAGGAAGAGTTTATAGTAGACGAGGCATCCATTGCAGAGATCACCGATTTACCTAGGACGGGTGAATGCTGGTTCAAGACTACTCTACCAGTAGACATTGAATTCAGATCCTATCTGCAACCTCAACATAAAACTCTCATATGGAAGAAGGACATCCCAATGTCATATTTGGAGACAAAATGGCAGGCTCTGTTGAAGTCCATTTTTGCATACATTACCTGTGAAGGCAGGTACAATAGGGTAATGTTCTATCACTTCAAACTGTTGAACCACTTCACTGGTAGGTCACCCATTAACTTACCTTTCTACCTTCACAAAGCACTCACTAAGATGGCCGGATAGGTTAAAGTAAATCCCACCAAGGTGGATAGTAGGGTGTCATGCTAGGGGTTAATCACACTCATAGTTAAGGAATTCTTGAGAAAGAAAGAAGTTGACATGAATCATTGCCTATTCTAGAATGAGTTCCGAACTGATCTTCAAAAGGATAAAAAGGGAAAAAATTCTGCTACAAGGAAGTCCCGCACCCCTAAGAGAAGTCGAAGAAAGAGGAGGGATATCTCACCTCCAAAGGAGCCAACAGAGTCATCATCTGCCAAATGAAAGAGAGCCAAAAGGAAACTAAACTTTGGCAAAGAGGGTGAACAAACATAGGGTTTTGCTGAGGTAGATGACCCCTTGAACCTACCATACAGTGACTCAGAGCCAGAGCAGGAGTTAGCAGAGACACAGGATGAAAAACAGGCTGAGCAAGTTGTTGAAGATTATCCCAACTTGCCCTCACCAACTCCTCCAGATGAACACAGTCAACCATTAGCAAAAGCTTCTTCAAGAAAACCTAAAACATCCAGGACTCAGAAAATCAATAAACTTCTGAAACAGATCTATGAGATGGAAGTTTTAGAAAGGGTCATTAAAAAGACAAATACAGAGTTGACTGAAAGAAATGTAGAACTTTAAAACATTAACCAATCCCTCAAGGAAAAGCATGATAAAATCAAGGACAAGAACAAGGTGCTGATAAGAGAGATTATGAAGCTGTATAGGCAGCTTGGACTTCTGAGGCGAAAGTTAAAATAATTCCAACCTCCAGCTTAGGATCATACAGGTTTGGAAACCCTAGCCGAGTTAGCTACAACAATGGTAAACATACCACGGTCTTCAACACAACAAACTAAAGTTTCCAGATCTGTACGAAGAAGAGCAACATCATAAAAAAGACCTTGAACACTCATCGAAGCAGCAAGGTATTTCAATTTTACAATTTTGAAATTTTGGTGAAAGCTAAAAATTTCCGTGGTTTAGGCGAACAGGACGACTATTCATTAATCACCGAAAGAAGAGCTTTCGGTAGTTAATACACCCATAATTCCTCTGTGTTAACCACCGAAACCTGTCACTGGCCAGAGAAAGCTAAATTTTGCACAGATCGAGGTTTTAATAATCTGAATCATTTGAAAACACTTGTAATGGATAGATGTTGAATTATAGAGTCAGATTCAAGATCCATTTTTGGTGTATAAGGATCAGAAAAGGTATCCAAGTTGGTTTTGGTACCTATTTTGGTGGCAACAAATTATGATTTTTGCACAACTCAGCAAATTCGAATTCTATCTCTTGGAAGAGTCATCAATCAGCCTTGGAAGGCTATTCTGCACTGCACAAGGACTGTACAAGATATGAAGACCATGAAATGTGGAATTGACCTCATTTTGAGGATCATTCCTTATCTTTTGCAATTGAGTTTTAACTTTCTATCTTTAGCATATCTGATCCATTCTTTTAGGATCTGAAAACTGTATTGTAAAGATATAAAGATGAAGACAGAAGATGAACTAAAGATTCGATTTTGAGTTCTATATTCTACTGTTTTTGTATGAAAGACATTTTCTTTAATATATCAAGCCTGCAAGCTTCTTTCATTTGTTATTGTCAGACCCTCCTTCATCTTTTCTATGCATATGAGTTGAATTCGTTCTTTTGTCTCTGTTTAATGGTCCTATGGTAACCATCATCTTACTTTTGACTGTTAAGCAAGAATCATAAGAATCTTTGGGTAGTTTGTTGATCCATCATATATATGGTTTATGTATGTTTTTTTTAACCGATTGGTTTTCTTATCCATTTGTTATACAAATCTATCTGATAAATAGCTCTTGAAGGCCTTGTATTGCGTGAATATAGTTAGACTGTCTTGAAGATACAATCCATAGATTAAGATATTCATCTTAATCCAAACCCACACCTATTATTGAGAAAATAGTTTCCAAAAAGATTAAGTTACCAGGCATCTATGACTTACAACCTAGGAGAGTTCCCTGTACTGATAACAAGGGTTATGGAGTCTTATAACAACAAATGAAACTAAGCTTGAAACAAGATCTAGTTACAATCGATTCAAACCGTAAGGTGCAAGCACATTTGGGCCTTAGGATTTAAATGTTGAGGAGAAGGATTTATGGGGTGAAAGCACATTTGGGCCCTACAAATCATTCCTCCCTTCTTGTAGTTTCAAATAGGTTAAAATCAAAAGTCTAGGGCTAAAATCATAAAGTGATAGCACTTTAGGGATTTAATGTTCTAACCCTAGCAAGGATACTTTCACAAATTTTGGACAAAAATCACCATGGGAGAGGAAGAAGCACTTATGTTCCTCACTTAGGGTTTCACGAAGTAATACGTCTAACATAAAATAACAAATTTACCATGAAACATTAATAACATAAGAATTAATTCCAGAAAATTCACTTACTTCATCGAAGAAACCATGAGATAAAACCCTACTTGTAGAAATTCCCATCCAATGTCAACAAACAACATCCACAAGTGACCTTCTAAGCACAACGCATGAGAGAGAGATATCCAATGACCATTAGAGGGTGAAAATTTCAAAAGTACTCTCACAAATGGTGAGAAGTTATGATCATGAAATGAAATGTGAGGGTGGAATTTTTATATGAGGCCATCTTAATACAATTTGTCCACATAATTTGTCAACAACATAAAGTGAGTGGGGCCAACTGCTTAATAATCCTCTAACAATATGCCAAAATACAAAAATACATAATAAAAACTTAAAAGGGTAACATCATGTGCCAGAAGGATGACTTCATGCTAGGAGAGGGTAGCATCATGCTTCCAAAGGAAAACATTGGGCCTGCAAAGGCCAAGTGGCATGCTCCAAAGGTGAACGAGTGTAAAGTGAGGTGTCTCCTCACCCAAATCCATGCCAGTCATCTTCAGTACCCATCCATCCATCAAAACCCTAGCCAAGAATATGACGTGAAGGGATAGGAGGTGATGTCAGGGGCCTCCAAAGGCCATGTTCAAGGGCGAGAGGACTGCAATCACATCTCCGAGTGATGTCCAAACACCTTCTACTACAACATATTGTATCCTCTGTGCAAAAATTACCTAGGCTACTCTGCTCAGCTTGTGGGGCTTCCAGCCCATATGTGTGGAATAATGATGAGAACTGCTCAAACCAAGACCATATGTCCATCATCCAAGCTCCCAAGAATGTGAGAGCCACTGTTTGAGGGTGGTGAATCATTGGATGATCCAATTCTCTCCATCACACATGCCAAATTCCTACAATAAAGGCACAACATCTTGAGTACAAGCCAAAGATGTCCCTCAAGAACCATGTTAGGGGCATCCAAAACAAGTCAAAGTATAAAACATGGTCAGCGAAAGTTCATAAGAAATATTAGTCCTTAAAGCATATAAAGTAAGCTGCAAATTAATATATAATCCATGTAATATAATGCACCTTAGTATCCCCTTCAATCATCACACCATCCCAAAACCACATGTGAGTTACCAAGTTTAAGTATGGGAGGGTCTTCATGCAACCCTATTAGGTGTGTCACCTAGACATGAGATGAAATAACCTAGGTAGAGGGATAGGTCCCAAGAGTGACAAGGGAAAGTAAAAACCCACCAAGATTAAGTGTGAAAATGATATGGTTTACGACTTACTTCATGGCTTATGGTGTCATAAATCCATCTCTATGAACGCCTTTGTGGAGGGTGTGCGTGCTCTTGAGTTACTCAATATTTGCGTGCCACCTTTTTCCAAACCCCCTTTTCCCTTTTTCTAGTCCATTATTTAATTTATAATTTGAAAATTTGTGGTTCACCTTTTATATGTTTCCAAGCTTTAGCATTACTTTTTATGGACTGGGGAAAGCACTAAATGTGTAGAGCTCAAGTTGGAATGGATTTTGGTGGTCCTGCTTTTCTATGCCCACTTTCTTTTCTAGCATCATTTTCTTATTCTTCTATAGAAATTGCGAAACAAACTCTACGCCTTCAACCCCTCTTCTCATGAGAGAATGGACCATAGCCAAAGTTTAGTATAATATGAGAGGATCCAGGATGGAAAGTGTTAAGTATGGTCGGGAGAAGAACATTACCCTTTGGAGTGTTGATGATATTGTAGCTTCAGGAGGTATTCCCACAAGTGGCCAAGGTGTCAGGCATATGGGAATATTTGTTGGCACCAATTTATCCTTTCGTTTCAGTGAAATCGGCCTTGGGATGAGGCTAGGACCTCATGGGCAAGTTGATGGACTTTGTGGGCTCGTGAAGGGATTTTACACCCACAAAGAGGATTAAAATATTCTAATTAATTGTTGAGTTTAAATGGGTGCCTATACTCACTCAATGGACTTGTATATAAAGGAGAGAGTTCATTGTGACATTTTATCATTATGCACAATGGATTTAGCATAAGTGAGAGTGCACTTGTGCTAGGAGCTTGGAAATTTCAGCAAGGGAAATTTTGCATTTGTGGAAAATATGGCCTAGCTTTTGGAGGAGAATTTTCTATTTGTTTTATACAAGTAAGGCTTCTTCTTCAATGAAGAGTGGGCACATGTGTGAGGAAGAGAGTGTAGAATCAGATCCTGTCGCTNGGGGGGGGGGGATCAGTGACACAATAATTATATCAATTTTTCATTTATTAATGCAAACATAATTTTGACACAGTATTTTATCGTGGAACCCAAATGGGAAAACCACAAATTCTTTTTATTAACTGCAAAATTTGTTTTACATGTTACATAGAAGGAAGATGTACTTCCTCTTTGATCAACACCAACTGATCAGGATGCACCCACACCCTGTTTTACCATCACCAACTGGTAGGAGGTTATGACCCCCTTGTTTAGTCAACTACAACTAACAAGGAATCACCAAATCCCTCTGTAGGCACCAACCTACCCTTGCACCACCCAACCACCCTTAATACATAGGTATTTGTATTTCTTCTTGGACTCTGCTTCAGCTATTGATCTTCTGACTTGAACTACAGAGACACTTTCTTCTCACCACTTTTTCTCGTTTATATAATCTTCAAACTGGTGTGAAATTTAATGTAATGTCCATTTCCAAATAGGAGCTCCAGAGAGGAGGCTTAATGGTCTAAACCGCCCCGTTAGACTATAGCCAGGGCCAAAGAGGGGTAAACAGGGTTACTAGAGGTCACTCCAGTCACAAGTGTTATATTCGGAAAGTGACATTGAGCTAA
>SNQJ01S0000602.1:613571-641906 GCA_010110895.2 Picea sitchensis
CGAGCATTGTACAGATATGATGCTCCCACTTTGGTAGACTTGGTCTTCGGGGAGAGCAGAGCTCCCAAGGCCAAGGATTGGATCATAGAGAGTCAGGAGATTCTCAAGTTGTTGAAAGAGAACCTGCAGACGACGCAAAACCGACATAAGATAAATGCAGACAGGCACAGGATAGAGTGCATCTTTGAGGTTGGAGATTTGGTTTTCTTGAGACTCCAACCCTACAAATAGTCATCTCTGAAGAAGAGTGGGGCCGAGAAGCTCAAACCCATATTTTATAGTCCTTACAGGATCATGCACCAAGTAGGCGAGGTTTCTTACGAGCTAGATCTTCCAGAGGGGAGCAAGATTCATAATGTGTTCCACGTGTCTTGCCTAAAAAAGGCAGTGGGACAATTCATTACCACATCAAAGGAGCTTCCCCCGTTGGATGAGGAGGGACAGTTGGAGTTAGTTCCAAAGGAGGTTTTGGAGTTCCGGGAGTGGAAACTGAGGAGCAGGGTCATCAAAGAGTGTTTGATCAGATGGGGAGGGCTTCCAGTAGAGGACGCTACTTGGGAGAGTGAGCAGGTGTTGCAGCACCCTGGACTGGTATTGCTTGAGGACAAGCAATTTCGGGAAGGGAGGACTGTAATGTCCCTTTCTAAATAGGATCTCCAGAGAGGAGGCTTAATGGTCTGGATTGCCCCGTTATACTATAGCCAAGGCCAAAGAGGGGTAAACAGGGTTACTAGAGGTCACTCCAGTCACATGTGTTATATTTAGAAAGTGACATTGAGCTAAAAAGGGTTAAAAGTGCTTTTAAGTCATTATGAGCTAAAAATAGAAGTCAACAATGAATTAGGGTTTCAACAATGATTTAGGGTTTTGGAAGTCAACAGTGAATTAGGGTTTCAACATGATTTAGGGTTTTGGAATTCAACAGTGAATTAGGGTTTCAACATGATTTAGGGTTTTGGAAAGCTATAAAGGAAGGGTCAGCGACCTAATTCATCATTATGCAGATTATGACTTGTCATTGAGGAGAAGAGGCAGATATCAAGAGAAATAGTTCAGTGTATTCCAGGAGGAAGACACCATTTGGCTGATTTTGTTGTTGAAAGACACACCCTAGTCACCGGGAAGATCATCCAGGTCTTCCATCATTCTTCATTGATTCCATAGTGCTCCCATATTTCGGGTATTATCTTTTAGTTGCTTATTTGTATTCTGGCTAAGATTCTTTTGTATTTTGATCTAGATGAGTGTTGTTATTTAATTCAACCACAATTGCTTATTTGTATTTCGACTAATATCCTTTGTCTGTTGATCTAGTCGAGTATTGTCAGTTTATTCAACCGCATTCAACGATTTTGTAATCCAAAGAGATATCATAATAATAACTTTGCAGTCCTTTGTCATGTTTATTATTTGTATGATCATTTATATGCTGTAAACCTTTGATCCTACACACACATTAGCAACGTTTCCTAGACTATCCAAGTCAGGAACATTACATTTAAAACAACGTGTCCCTTTATTTGAACCATTGTACCTTTTCATTTAAAATGATAATCTAAACTTTAATTAATATCATTTTTTTTTTATTCTTTATTCATATTTTCATGATTTATTCTCTTTTAATCATGACTTTGTATCGGTTCATTTTTGTCTTAAATTGATCACAGTCATGGATCAATTTAATCCTTTATACTCGATGCCTAATCTCTATTATATTTACAGAGACCATATTCCGTGAAGGCGCTTCCTTCAAACCATCACATATGACCGTGCGTTTACATAACCACGGGCTTTACCAAATATAACGACATGTTATAATTTTCTTTTAATATTCTTATAGCATATGACCAACGTCGGTGACCAAATGCTAAGATTGAACGAGTGCTTGAGAACTTTACCAAATCAATGGTCGTGATACAACCTCCTGACGAGATGGACGACTGACGGGATTTTGGTGTTTATTCGTTTGAGTCTTCATAACCTCCAACTCTCCAAAAATGCTGAAAACATAGAACACCTAATGCGTGTCCCTTTAAGAGTTTCGACGTTCGGGACTTTGTGATTTTTAGAGTATTTTCTTATGATTCAAAAAATCCCGAGATGAAAAATCCCGACGTGACATATACTTGTTAATGTCACAAGAAGACTTGACACGTGCCAAGTACCTACCACATGTCATTCAAATTCGTGGTTTGCATGTGCCTGAAATTCCATATTAACTTGACACTTGTCAGTGTCTGAGTATGCCATGTGTCCTTGCTTAAGTGGATATTGCTGACATGGATGCACATGTCTTGAATGACGTGGCCTGCTGTCGTGGTCTGTCGATGTAGATCTCTCGATGTATATTTGATCGACAATTAGATTTATTCCTTGATCCTCTGTGATCCGATGGACCAGATTCTATCGCGACCTCGCATATCGCGAGTTCCTACATTATTGCATTTGACTTCTCCAACTCGCAAGTCAGGGAGATGCCATGCGCTTACCATGTGTCCTCTGGATCAATGACTATTGTTCTCCTTTGATCAACGACCTAAGATTTGCCTTGAACCTGTGTGATCCGATGGCCCATATCTTTTCGCAACCTCGCTTATCGCGAGTTTCATGCAACATTTCTTTTGACTTTCCTGACCTGCGAGTCAGTGAAATGTCAATCACTCACCACATGCCCTCTGGATCAATGGCTCAGATCATTTATTTGTTTTGGATTGTTAGCTGACTCCTAGACATATCCTCCTTGCAGATTCAGACGATTAAGATTTTCGTGTCTAATTCTACGGTTGAGATTTGATTCTGGACCCCCCTTTCCATACTAACTTAAATGAAGGGGGGGGGGGTCTGAAATTTGACACGCAAGTCTTGGACGACAAAGATCAAGGAGCTTAGATCAATGTTTAAGGTTGGATTTCAGACCACCCTTGCCATTCTTCCTTTAATGAGGGGGGGGGGGTCCAGAATGGGGTGGTTTTGCGTGGGTCCCCCTAAAACCACTCTCACTTGTCTCCTACATATTAAGGTGGGTGCACCTTACTTCGATCTAACAACTGTTGATTCATGTGCTTGCACATCCGACGGTCACGACTTAACATGGTCATTTGACCAATAATCCAATGTTTCTTCTACTTGAAAATTATTCGAATGCTCAACAAGAACTTGGGTTTGATCCCACGATCGATGGGTGTATGGATAGTCAAACTCTCATCCTTTTCGATGGTCATTATCCTCTCGCGACCCTTAAGACCACGATCAACTTCTGATCAAATGACAACTGTTCTTTTCACAGTGATCGGACAATTGTTGAGTCTTCTCACAATTTCTGTGCATTTGATCAACTGTGCAATCCTTCCACTAATCCCGATGACATCTTCTATACTCTGCTCTTCCTTCAGAGTTTTCTTCATGTGCTAGCCTTTCTGAACATCATCGGATTGTTGATCCTATCGTGATCAACAGTTCATTCTTCTTCCTGAGATTTGGATTTCTGGTTATTTACTTCTCATGTTGACATCAATAAAGATTATGTCCAATAATCTCCCCCTTTTTCATTGAGGGCAACAACCAAACTTCATACACAATCTCCCCTTGTGGTGATTCTTCTGTCCTTTGAAGTTACTCTCCCCCTTTGGCATTAATGACAAAGGGTTTTTTATTTTCTTATGATCTGTATGTATAAATGTTATATATATATATATATATAATTTATTTTGACCCCTGTTATTTGCTCCTGTAATCACACTTTGTCTGTCATAACTGAGTAACTTTTTCTAACGTTGATTGCTATCTCCCCCTAGATAGGTGCCCACTTATGCATTATAGTTTTGAGAGATTTTAAGTAGGAGGAATAATTACTCCCAGTTTTTGCCTGAGATGTTCAAATACATCTCTGTTTAAGGGTTTTGTAAAAATATCTGCCACCTGTTCTTGTGTTGGAACATATTCCAATTTAATGTTCTTGTTTTCAGCTTGATCTCTTAGATAATGGTATTTTATGGGGATGTGTTTTGATTTTGAGTGTTGAACATGGTTCTTGGAAAGACTTATCGCGCTTGTATTATCATAGTGGATAATCGTGGGTTCTTCAAATGTTATTTTGATATCTTGTAGAGTTTGTTTCATCTATTCCACTTGTGTTTAACATTCTACTGCTGCAATATACTCAACTTCAGTGCTTGATAGAGAAATTTAAGACTACTTCTTTCTTATCCAAGCAAATAGTTATTCCCCCAAAAAGAATGCTCCGCCACTAGTACTTTTTCTGTAATCTATACTTCCTGCCCAATCATCATCTGGATATGCTTTTAATGTGAACGAGTCCTTGCTGGGGTGCCCCAAACCTTGATCTATGGTTCCCTTTAAATATCTGAAGATTCTTTTTACATCTTGAACATGACTCTCCTTTGGTTATTCTTGGAATCTAGCCACCATCCCAACAGATTGCTTGACATTAGGTCTAGAAGATGTTACATAGAGCAAACTGCCAATCATTGATCTGTAATATTTTGTATCTATAGTTTTGGACTCATCATCCTTTCTTAGTTTGCATCCAACTATCATAGGTGTACTAACAGGTTTGCAATCATCTAACTGGAATATCTTAAGCATATCCTTAACATATTTAAACTGATGGATAAAATCTCTTCTTTTGGATTGTATTATTTGTAATCCAAGGAAGAAATTTAGTTCGCCAAGCATGGACATTTCAAATTCTTGTTGCATCTTTTTAGAAAAGTATTCACTCATTTTTATTTCATTACCACCAAAAATGATATCATCAACATACACTTCCACAATGATCAAGTTATTACCATCACTTTTGCAATAAAGATTGTTGTCTGCTGATCCCCTTTTGAGGGCTTGTTTTTGTAAATAACAATCTAACCTTGCATACCATGCTCTGGGTGCTTGTTTTAATCCATATAGTGCCTTCTTCAATTTTCAAACATAGTCCCCTTTGTTGGTTAATTATAATCCTTCTGGTTTCTCAATGTAGACTTCGTCTTCTAAATTTCCATTGAGAAATGTTGACTTGACATCCATTTGGTACACTTTAAATTTTCTATAGCTGGAGAAAGCTAAGAACATCCTAATTGCCTCCAATCTGGATGCAGGTGAAAATGTTTCTTCATAGTCTACTCCTTCAACCTGAGAATACCCCTTACATACTAATCTGGCCTTGTTTCTGATTACTTGCCCATCTTCATTCATGTTATTTTTATATACCCATTTAGTTCCAATGACATTTTTATCTTTTGGTCTAGGAACTAGCTCCCAAGTTTGATTTCTTTCAATTTGATCCAATTATTCATTCATGGCTTTAACCCAGTTCTCGTCTTTACATGCCTCTTTTATTGAGCTTAGCTCAATATGTGACAACAATGCTAATTTTGTTTGATACAACAATTGTCTTCTTGTTTGCAGTCCATCATTCATATCTCCAATAATCAGTTCTCCAGGATGATTTTTCTGAATAATTCTTGAGGGTGTCCTTGTATCTCTTCTTGGAAATTCTTTTCTTATCCCTCCATCTTCACTATATTCTTCACTACCACTAGTATCCATATCATCTTCTTCCCTTTGTTTTTCACTCTCTTCTACTTCTTTTAGTTGGGTGCCGAATGTCTCATCATCATCTTCAACTTTATTTGTAGATATGGTCTCTTGATTTTTGATCCTTATTGTTTTTAGATCATCTACTTTGACATTTGCACTTTCAAAAATCTTATGTAATCTAATATTGTAGCATCTGTATGCCTTTTTGTTTGAAGCATATCCAAGAAAAATACCTTCATCAGATCTGGCATCAAATTTTCCAAGACTCTCATCTAGTCTTTTGATGTAACATTTACTTCCAAATACTTTGAAGTATTTCACTATTGGAGCTCTTCAAAACCATAATTCATAAGAGGTTTTATCACTATTAATCCTGAGCTGACCTCTATTCAATATGTATACTGTTGTGCTTACAACTTCCCTCCAATATCTATCTGATAATTTTTCTTCATTCAGCATGGTCCTTGTAGCCTCCTGAACTGTTCTATTCTTTCTTTCAGCAATCCCGTTTTGCTGGGGCGTTCTAGCAGCAGAGAATTTTCTTTTTACTCCTTGATTTTCACAGAAAACATCAAACTCTCTTGAGGTAAATTCACCGCCATTGTCAGATCTAAGACATTTTATTTTTGTCTCTTTTTCATTTTCAACAAGGGTTTTAAAAGCTTTGAATTTATTGAGTGCTTCTGATTTTTCTTTGAGAAAACATATCCAACTCATTCTAATTAAATTCATCAATGAATAACATAAAAGTAAGACTCTCCTTCTGTAAGCTCTTGGTTCTAGTAGGTCCACATGGAATTGGTGTGAACAAGTTCTAATGGTTTTGAGTTATTATTATTCTTTTGCCTTGAACCTTATTCTGGTTTGCTTCCCGAGGTTGTGTATTCTTTTGCCTTGAACCTTATTCTAGTTTGTTTCCCTAGTTGACAATGTCTACACATAGCATTTGAAGGTTTTATGATTTTTGGCAAGTTTCTTACTGCACCAAGGTTGCTGAATTTCACAAGATTGTCAAAGTTGATATGCCCCAACCTTCTATGCCATAGCCAACTTTCATCTACTGAATTTATATGACACTCTTCTTTTAATTTATCATTTAGTATGTATACATTTTCAGGAGAGCAGTGCCAACTAATTTTCCTGTGTCTTCTCTCCTAATCTCACACTTTTGAGAGTCAAAGATACAAAAGTGTCCTTGATCACAGGTTTGACTGACACTTAATAAACTAGGCTTCAATTTATCGACAAGTAGTACATTTCTAGCTTTGTCTTTTCCCAGGCTCACAGTTCCTTTCCCAAGTATGTTACTTGAAGCATTATCACCAAATGTAACATTAGATTTTTGTTTCTTTAAGTCTAAAAACTTGTTCTTGTTACTTGTCATATGTTTTGAGCATCCACTGTCAACATACCAGAGATCCTTTTCATCTTGCGTTTTCAGGGCAATAAGGCAATCCCTCTTTGATGTTTTTACTCTCCAAAGTTTCTTCTACTCTCTAATTAAATTGGACTATTCTGAGGCTTCCATTAGTCTGAAATTAATGACTTTATGCCCATGGTTGTGGCATCTGAAGCATTATAAGTTCCCTTCTTGTAAGGGTGCAAAGGGGTTACAGTTTCTGCCTCTAACTGGTTTTGCTACTTGTTTATCTTTATGGATGTAGTTCTTAACCTTTAGATTCTTATTTTTATATGCTCTACAGTTTATAGCTTTGTGTCCAAAATTAGAGCAAGCATAGCAGTAACCAAGAAAAATGCGAGGATACCTGTTTTGATAAAGCTTCTTTGGTATTGTCTTGCCTTCTTTCCTGATGAGTGGAGGTAATTTTTTGGATCTCTTGTCATTACTTGTCTTCTCTTCATTCTTCTTCTTGAATGTACTTCGAAGAGCATCTGCATAATATTTTGAGTTAACATGGCTTTCCTTTTGAGAATAACCTATTCCATTTTTATTTTCAGGATCCCTTTGAGCTGTAATAATCTTATCTAATATTTTAGAGCTATTTTCTAATTTTGTTTGAATGATTTTTTCATCCAGTTCCTTTTTCAGATGAACTATTTCTGCCTCCATTCTTTCACAAGTTATTTGTTTTTCCTTAAGAGACTTTTCCAAATTTTCTTTGATATTATTTTCTTCTAAGATTTGTTTTCTCAGGTTGCTCATGAGTTTCTCCATTTCTTTTTCCTTTTGTTCATATTTTTCTTTTTGTTCAACTACAAAACCTTTCATGTGTCAATATCTGGTTTTGTAGTTTCTTAATTCATTCAGGGCACTGAGAAGTTCTTCCTCCATATTCACTTTTGCTTCATCTTCTAGATATTCTTCATATTTGATTTTTTCTGTTTCATTAGACTCTTCAATACCTAAGAAAAGGACTTCATCATCGCCAGATTCATTGTTATCACTGGACTCAGATGAACTGTTGTTTTCCTCTTTTGAATAAAAATTCTTTTTCCCTCGGTAATTTTTTTTCTTAAAGTTGGGTTTTTCCTTTTTCTTATATTGAATATTTTTGTTTTCTTGATCTTCAGGGTCCTCCTTGGGGTAAGGACACTTGGATGCAAAATGACCAATTTTTCCACAGTTAAAGAATTTGAACGAAAGCTTGCCTTTGTACTTCCCTGAACCTTTCTGAAGTTTTCTAATGAAATTGGCTTCTTCCAAATCAGATTCTTCGTGATGATTAGATTGAGGATTTTGCTTCTGATTTGTCTTTGTCCTGGATGCTTTGAAGGCTGTTTCATCTTTTGTTGATTTATCATGCCCTGTTCTCATTTCATATGCTGTAAATATTCCATGGAGCTGATCAATTGCGAGTGTTTTTAGATCGGATCTATCTTCTATTGAAGAAATCTTTGTATTATATCTCATAGGTAATGACCTTAGTATTTTTTGCACAATAGGTTTATCTGTAACTTCTCTTCCTGCTGCTCTAATTGAATTGACCACTTCATCTACCCTGTGAAAGTACTCAACGATATTTTCTTCTTCTTTCATTTTCAGATTTTCAAATTTAGTTCTGTAGGTCTATAGTTTAGCTTCTTTGACTTTGTCATCTCCTTCATATACAAATTCCAATTTGTCCTAGATTTATTTGGCCGATTTGCAAAGCATAACTTTCACACATATATAATCAGTCAACCCTACTAGAATTCCATTAACTACTTTTGAGTTGTCATCACATATTTTCTTTTCTCCAGAGTCTTTGGGTGGAGTAGTTGGTGCAATGTAACCATCTACAATAGATATCCAGATATCAAAACCGAGTGCTAATAAGAATTTTTTCATTCTTATTTTATATAGATCATAGCCTTCTCCATTGAACAATGGTGCTTTGTTGTTAGACATCCCTTCTTGTTGACCCATCTTCAATATTTGCCTTCAAGTTTGTTAGACTATGCTGAAGGAACCTGCTCTGATACTAATTGTAGAATCAGATCCTGTCACTGAGAGTGGGGGGGTGAATCAGTGACAACAAAATTATATCAATTTTTCATTTATTAATGCAAACAAAATTTTGACACAGTATTTTATCGTGGAACCCAAATGGGAAAACCACAAATTCTTTTTTATTAACTGCAAAATTTGTTTTACATGTTACATAGAAGGAATATGTACTTACTCTTTGATCAACAACAACTGATCAGGATGCACCCACACCCTGTTTTACCAAAACCAACTGGTAGGAGGCTACGACCCCCTTGTTTAGTAAGCTACAACTGACAAGGAAGCACCAACTCCCTTTGCAGGCACCAACTTGCCCTTGCACCACCCAACCACCCTTAATACATAGGTATTTGTATTTCTTCCTGGACTCTGCTTCAACTATTGATCTTCTGACTTGAACTGCAGAGACACTTTCTTCTCACCACTTTTTCTCATTTATATAATCTTCAAATTGGTGTGAAATTTAAAACAACGTGTCCCTTTATTTGAACCATTGTACCATTTCATTTAAAATGATAATCTAAAATTTAATTAATATCATTTTTCTTTTTATTCTTTATTCATATTTTCATGATTTATTCTCTTTTAATCATGACTTTGTATCAATTCATTTTTGTCATAAATTGATCACAGTCATGGATCAATTTAATCCTTTATACTCAATGCCTAATCTCTGTTATATTTACAGAGACCAGATTCCGTGAAGGCACTTCCTTCAAACCATCACATATGACCGTGCGTTTACATAACCACAGGCTTTACCAATTATAGCGACATGTTATAATTTTCTTTTAATATTCTTATAGCATATGACCAACGACGGTGACCGAATGCTAAGCTTGAACGAGTGCTTGAGTGCTTTACCAAATCAACGGTTGTTATTCAATCTCCTGACGAGATGGACAACTGACAAGATTTCGGTGTTTATTCCTTCGAGTCTTCATAACCTCCAACTCAATAAAACTACCAAAAACATAGAACACCTGACGCATGTCCCTTTCGGAGTTTCGACGTTCAGGACTTTGTGCTTTTTAGAGTATTTTCTTATGATGCAAAAACTCCCGAGATGAAAACTCCTGATGTGACGTATACTTTTTAACATCACAAGAAGACTTGACATGTGCCAAGTACTTGCCACATGTCATTCAAATCCGTGGTTTGCATGTGTCTGAAATGCCATATTAACTTGACACTTGTCAGTGTCTTAGTATGCCACATGTCCTTGCTTACATGGATCTTGCTGACGTGGATGCACACTTCCTGACTAACGTGGCCTGCTGTCGTGGTCTATCGATATGGATCTCTCGAGGTGTATTTGATCGACAGTTAGAGGTCTTCCTTGATCCTCTCTGATCCGATGGCCCAGATTCTATCGTGACCTCGCATATCACGAGTTCCTATGTTCTTGCATTTGACTTCTCCAACTTGCAAGTCAATGAGATGCCATGCGCTTGACATGTGTCCTCTGGATCAATGGCTCTTGTTCTCCTTTGATCGACGGTCTGAGATCTACCTTAAACCTGTGTGATCCGATGGCCTAGATCTTTTCGCAACCTCTCTTATCGCGAGTTTCATGCAACATTGCTTTTGACTTTCCTGACCTGCGAGTCAGCAAAATGTCAATCACTCGCCACGTGCCCTCTAGATCAATGACTCATATCATTTATTTGTTTTGGAAAGTTAGCTGACTCCTAAGCATATCCTCCTTGCAGATTCAGACAGTTAATATTTTCATGTCTAATTCTGCAGTTGAGATTTGATTCCGGACCCCCCTTGCCATACTGCCTTTAATGAAAGGGGGGGGGTCCAAAATTTGACGCGCAAGTCTTGGACGACGGAGATCAAGGAGCTTAGATCAATGGTTAAGGTTGGATTCCGGACCCCCCTTGCCATTCTTCCTTTAATGAAAGGGGGGGTCTGAAATGGGGTGGTTTTGCATGGGTCCCCCTAAAACCACTCTCACTTCTCGGCGATGTATTAAGGTGGGTGCACCTTACCTGGATCTAACTGCTATTGATTCATGCGCTTGCGCATATGACGGTCATGACTTAACATGGTCATTTGACCAATCATCCAACGTTGCTTCTACTTGAAAATGTTTCGACTGCTCAAAAAGAACTTGTGTTTGATCCCACGGTCGATGGGTATATGGATAGTCAAACTCTCATCCTTTTAGATGGTCACGATCCTCTCACGACCCTTAATCCCACGGTCAACTTTTGATCAAACGGTATCTATTCTTTTCACAATGATCGGACGATTGTTGAGTCTTCTCACCATTTTTGTGCATTTGATCAACTATGCAATCCTTCCACTGATCCCGACGACATATTCTATACTCTGTTCTTCCTTCATAGCTTTCTTCATGTGCTTGCCTTTCTAAACATCATCAGATTGTTGATCCTATCATGATCAAGAGTTCATTCTTCTTCCTGAGCTTTGGACTTATGGTTATTTACTTCTCTTGTTGACATCAATGAAAATTATGTCCACATGTGTGGGAGAAAAGTAAATCGCACATGTGGAACAAGGCACACGGGTGAGGCAGTTGTACAACCAGACATGTGAGGAGAAGAAAATAGGTACAGGTTCACACATGCGAGAGAAGGAGGGTCGCATGTGTGAGGGTTACTCAGCCACACATGTGAGATTTGTGGGCAGGTACAACAAACCATACAACTGATGTCATCAACTATACGACTAATGTTAGTAGGATGTGTTATCGCACAATTTGTACTTGTCCCAAAGGGAAAGGCTAAAGGAGGGAAAATTGGTGTAACATGAGGTTTTCCTATCACTTTCACCTTAATAAGACACCTCTTTCTATTTAGGGATAATAGCCCAGGGAGACGTCCCCAATGACCTGGGGGTTTGAGAAGGCAAAGGTTGAAGTATAAAGAAAAGATATTCCCTCTCACAAGTCACACCGATAAGAAAGTCCCAAAGTTGTCACAAATGAAGCAATGATATGCTTGAGTGTACTTGCCTAGAACAAAGCAACAAGAAAACACTATTTTTGCAAGTAAAAATGATGTTGGTTCTTCATAAAACCTTTGACTTTGTCCATGAAAGCAATAAGTTGATTTGAGATGAAGCAAATACAAATCTATAACAATGATGTATATAAGATGATAGCTTCACAATCAATGCCTTAAATAAGCTTCAATATGACCTAAAATGATAATCTAACAATAGAAATATACTAGCACTTGTCAGAAGCTAATGAGGCAATGTAAAAATCAACTTTTGTAATGGCTTTTAAGAGATTTTACTGTTGTAATAATTGGTTGTATCTTACTTTTGTAACAACATCAATAATGTTAGTGGATTAGTCTAATCGAGGGTTAAGAAAGGTTAGTAAATAGATTGAGGTAGAAGATTTAAGGGTTGTTCTCATCAATCAATCAAAGATAAGGTCTAGATCAATGTCTTTAGGGCTAATGGAGTCACTTTTTGCAGCGGAAATATTGAAGGAATCAAATGATAATGTGTGAGCTAAGGACAAGAGGGATGATGGTTGAGGTGTTGGTAACCCAAGGCCTCAATCAACAAACCCTAGAAGGAAAACGACTACTAGGAAGTAGGTAACCCTAGGCCCTAGCGATTTTACTTCTTCTTTAGCTCAAGCTTGAAACAAATGAAGGCTTGATGAAGCAAATGATGCTAGAGTGCTACAAAGGTAGGGATCTAGCACAATGCTTCAAGGATAGGCTTTCTAGCAAAATCTAGTAGGTGAAAAGCTATTGAGACAAGGACAATAACATGTGCTTGATCTCCTAGGGTTTTAAGATAGCAATTTAATAATATTAGAAAAATGCAAAGTAAATGTGTTATAACCATTCAAATTAAAGAGGAATTGCAGAAATTCACTTACATTCACCGAGAATAATCTAGCATATAGCCTAGTTGAAGTCTTTCCACCAAGAAAATGCCAAAAAATACCAAAGTAAGCCGCCTTCAAGAGTTGTGCACCACTTAACTTCAACCAATAAACCTTAAAGGAGCCAAAGTTCAGACCTCACTCATGTGAGCGAAAGAATGATCTTAAAATACAAGGGGAAAATCCCTTATTTATACAATCAAAATGACCTTTAATTACAAAGTTAGGTCAAAAAGGCCAACATGGCCAGTTTACATGAGAAAATCCAATTTTACATAAATTTGTCAAATAAAACCCTAATCTAAGATTTTTAGGGTGACGTCATGCCCCTCCTAAGGTGACATTAGCCCTCCAAGTGGAACGTTGGGGATCAAAACCCCTCTGGAACTGCCACATGTGCCAATCAATGCCGTCCTCAAGCTGGGTGCCTCATCTGGGTGATGTAAAGTCTCTGAAAGATGATGTCAAGGGCCTTCAAGGGACAACATCATGGTGGGAGGGAAAGACCCCCTTGGGTCCAAGCCTACCAGGCTATCTCTAGTGGAACATCCTCCTCACTCTCTGGTGCAAGCCTCTGGTATATGTCTACCCCTGACTGGGGTCTCAACATCCATCTAGTGGGATTTTATCCCTATGGAGGTCCAAGCTAATCATCTCCCCATGTGTACCTATCTGTTGGTCATGGTCCTTCAACAACAAAAAGTACTCCCTCCATGGGATCACAAGTCACAGGGATCATAGAAATTTCAATCACATCTAATAATCAAGTTATCCAAACATGTGCATGCAATCCCCCTTTCCCAGACAAGTGCTCAAAGACATTATGCTATTCTACAAGCCAGGTTTGGAGAGGGTTTCAAGACGTCCTATTGGGATAATTCTCCTTAGATGTGGGATGTTTCCAAGTGAAGACCAATCCAGGCCATGCAAGTGCATGAGATGGTATGGGGATGTTTGGGTAATGGGTGCAATGATGACAGGGAAATGTATGGCTTACCTGTGGGTGCCTCTGAAGAGGGTGAGTTGCACCTTTTCATGGATGCAAATGTTTCCAAGTCCATTCAATGCCCTTTTACCCTTTTTATCTTATTGATTTTTCTTTCAAGTGAATAGATGGGGGACACTGCCTTGGCATGGTGACTAGTGGTGACAGTGTTACCCACACTCATTTCACGGAGATGAGAAGGCTAGCTTGTGATGAGACCCCCTATCCTCCAACTAGGTATTTAGTTTCTTTTTTTTTATGGGTCCCTCCCTTTTCTTACTGAGAAGCCTTTTATTTCTTTCTCAGGGATCCCTGGGCAAAGCATCTAAAGGTTTTTCTATTTTGGATTTTATCTTTTTCCAACTACTTTTACCCCCTGGGCCTTTAGCCCCTTATTCCCATAAGGCAAGGTACAACCCTTTGCTAGCTTGGAAAACCCAATGCCCAAATCAATGCAGGGGATGGATGAGAGGGAAGATGATGAAAAGTGATAAGTATGGTGGGAATGGACGATGAAATTTCATGAACCTACCAAGTGGAAACTCACTCCTAAGGGAACCAACTTGCTAAGTCATTTTGTCATCCCCCCCAGGTATGGAAAAGTCAAAAGGCATAAAATCCAAGCACACGTCATGAAACAAAAGAGAATTAAAAGCACATATTCAAATGTTTTGAGAATTAGAGTGACACATACCATGATACCCAGACTCATTACCCCATGGAGAAGGACCCACTGTTGCTGAAGGACCAAGACGATGGGATGGATGCTTGCTGTTGTTGACAGGATGGAGGCGCTGAAGAAGAAGGATGGGATCTCTAGGGCCAAGCTCTAGTCAATATGGCTCTCGGTACTCCATGTCTAGGACTTGTGGGCCTTGAGACATAATCTCCTTAGTTACCCCTAGGTTAGGGGATAACATCTGGCTCCAACTCGGGAACATGTGATCACCATAGAGCACATGAGAACCTCAACATATATCGTACAATCTGTGACCTACTATATCTCAACAAAATCTATTAGTAATCATTTGGGGTGGTGATATCACCCCTAGCTCATATATGGTACAATAAAATGAAAATAAGCAAGCATATATACAAATGGAAATACAGCTACTCTAGCATGAAATGAAAATGGTATATACAATGAATGAAAAATTCCTAACTACTTACCTGTGAAGTCAAGTCTCTGCCCCTTGATGGGGTTTGAGGAGGTGTCCACCAACTGGTAATGTGCGCCTTCTTCCTTCCAATGTAGATAAAAAGTAGGCATCATTGACTGACTTTCTTCCAACTTCGAAGGGTCCAAGCCAAAATTGTGCACTTCCCTTGACATTAGTAGGCTCTTCCTTATTTGTATCCCACATCCAGACTATATCTCCCTCTTTGTAATCCTTGGTATTGAATTTGATTGTCTCTTGTACAACCCTGGTGTATTGTCTTGAGGGAGGAGGGTGGGATTCTGTTGTGAAAACTTCTTGCTGGGATGGTCAGATCAATATGTCATATTCTCCTTTATTTAATAACTTGACAACCCCATATTCTTTGTCTTTATATTTTTTCAGGAGTTGTTGATACTCCTTATTCAAACATTGTATCTGATCAAAGTCTTCTTCTGTAGTGAAAGGCATGTCATTAGGGGAAAATATAGGAGGACTTTATTTGACTGGTTCATCTGTTTCGTTAGCTTCGATGTCATCACCAATGTATTGCACATGGATTTTTTTCATTGGCACATTAGGGAGGTGTCTTATTGTTCCATCATTCATAGGCACATTAATTTATGTGAGATCCATATCTAGGGTGCCTCCCAACATTGCAACAAACTTCCTGGACAATAGCGTTCCCCACACATCTGGGACATCCACTACCACGATATACATGTGGATCACTCTCTCAGGGTATCTTCCAAGGCATACTTCAACATTCTCAACTACCCCATGAGTGGGTATGGCTTTGGACTCAAAGCCACATACATTCCTGTAAGGCCGTGTGACCTTTAGGCCCAATTTTTCCATGACCTTTAAGGACATCATGTTAACACCTACCCCTGAATCAAGCATACAATTGTTAAGGAATTTTTTTATTTATCAATAAGGTCATGAATAAAGGTGGATGCCCATCATTTATGAACCCTAAAGTGACCTGCTTGTAACATAATAGGAGGGTCTATCAGTCCATTTGAGATTTTGATTTTTTTTTCGAACCTTTCCTTTACAAATGGGACCTTGATGACTTCTCTCAGGGGAATGGTTACATGCATTTTTGATAATGCACCTTCAAAGTCAAAGTTCAAATCCACTTTTTCAGTCTTGGGAGGATTCTTAGGAAGGAGTATGTTCATGGGTGGAGGTCTTGTTTGTGATGCCATAGGACCAGTAGAGAGAGGTTGGTTCATTCTCTTTTGTCTAGTATACACTTGGAATTATTGTTTCTTCAATTTTTCTCTTGATTCTTGGTTAAAGTTATTTATCACCTCCATCCTAGCCTTCCTGGATGCTTCCTTTATGCCTTCTTGGTGTTCTTCAAGTGTACATTAAGGAAATATTGAGGATCTCCAATGGTATGGTTAACTATGTTCACTTGGTCATGATTACCATTGTTGAAAGGACACTCATGCTCCCAATGTGACTCACTACATTGTAAGCACCAAGGGTTTTCATCTACTATATTTGCAGGGGCTAATGTATTGGGAACCTCTTGATCATTCTTTGGTCTAAAAAATTGGATCCCTTTCTATAATTTCCCTTTGTAAGGAACCCTAGGGGCTTGTTGCTGAGTTCTTTCTAGGTTGACAATCTTATTCATCATCAGTTCTTGGGTTTTTACCATGCTATATATAGTCAGTTGTAACTTTACTAAGATAGCGCTAATGTCTGAGGTAGGTTCAACATTGTGGACTATCTTAGGTTTAGTGTCCATTCTGACTCTTGTGGATGAGAAAGGCTCGATTCTAGATGATAAAAGGTTGTTTTCAATACTTGTAGCTACCTCTTGGGATTCTTCGATTGTCTGAGGGGATTTATATATGAGGAGATGTCCCAACTGTCATGTAAAGGATTTGGTATAAAGGAAAAGAAGGAAACTATCAGACGAATGATGGATTACTTGGATTTTTTCCATCAAATTTTCAAACTTGTCATGGAATTCTCTAACGGTTTCATTCTCTTGTTTCACGAGGTTATTAAGCCTTATCAACAACATGTTGGGTTCTTCCTTGAAAATCCATCATTTGAGGAATACTTCCTCCAACCTATCCATGGTTTTAATACTAGCATCAGGGAGCCCATTGTACCAATGTCTAGCGCCATCATGGAGGGTAACATAGAATAATTTCATAGCTAGATATTCAACATCATCATGATGGGATGAAGCTGGAAGAAGGCCCAAAAATTACTCATATGATCCTCGACACTGACTACATCATTTCCATTGAACTTAGGCAACCACTTTTCATACTTAGGGGGCATTTTCCTAGGGTATCCTGGTATACCTGTCATGTCTAGCGGTTTGAAGAGCTTGGATGACCATTGCTTTTGGTTATTGTCTTGGTTTGGATTAATAGTCCGAGTTCTTGCGCTAGACATTGTGTTCAATGGAATATTACCTCCAAATAATGATTTTACTACAAGAGAGTTTGAAGGAGGTTTTATTCTGAAGGATTGGGGAATGTTGGTGTACCTCCCTGAGGTTTGTGGAGTCTCCAGATATTTTTCTTGAAACTATCAAAGGGATGAGGGGATCACCCTCAATGGAGTCGCTAGGTAAGCTTTCAAAAGTAAAGTATTTTGAGGAAAGGCATACCGAAAAGTGTTGTCTTCGAGGAGAATTGACCTAATGTTCCTCGACAATGATGCCAAAATGTTATTGCACAATTTGTACTTGTCCCAAAGGGAAAGGCTAAAGGAGGGAAAATTGGCGTAACATGAGGTTGTCCTATCACTCTCACCTTAATAAGACACCTCTTTCTATTTAGGAATGATAGCCCAGGGGAGACGTCCCCGATGACCTGGGGGTTTGAGAAGGAAAAGGTTGAAGTATCAAGAAAAGATGTCCCCTCTCACAAGTCACACTGATCAGAAAGTCCCAAAGTTTTCACAAATGAAGCAATGATATTCTTGAGTGTACCTGCCCAGAACAAAGCAACAAGAAAACACTATTTTTGCAAGTACAATTAATGTTAGTTCTTCATAAAAACTTGGACTTTGTCAATGAAAGCAATACATTGATTTGAGATCAAGAAAATGGAAATCTATAACATCAATGTATATAACATGATAGATTCACAATCAATGCCTTAAATAAGCTTCAAAATGACCTAAAATGATAATCTAACAATAACAATATACTAGCACTTGTCGGAAGCTAACGAGGCAATGTAAAAATCAAATTTTATAATTGTTTTTAAGAGCTTTTACTGCTGTATTAATTGGATGTAGCTTACTTTTGTAACAACAACAAGAATTTTAGTGGATTAGTCTAATATAGGGTTAGGAAAGGTTAGTAAATAGCTCGAGGTAGAAGATTTAAGGGTTGTTCTCACCAATAAATCAAACATAAGGTCTAGATCAATGTCTTTAGGGATAATGGAGTCACTTTTTGCAGCAACAATCTGGAAGGAATAAAATGACAATGTGTGAGCTAAGGAAAAGAGGGATGATGGTTGAGGTGTTGGTAACCCAAGGCCTCAATCAACAAACCTTAGAAGGAAAATGACTACTAGGAAGTAGGTAACCCTAGGCCCTAGTGGTTTTCCTTCTTCTTTATCTCAATCTTGAAACAAATTAAGGCTTGATGAAGCAAATGTTGCTAGAGTGCTACAATGGTGGGGCTCTATCACAATGCTTCAAGGATAGGCTTTCTAGCAAAATATAGTAGGTGAAAATCTATTGAGACAAGGGCAATAACATGTGCTTGATCTCCTAGGGTTTTAAGCTAGCAATTTCAGAATCTTAGCAAAATGAAAAGTAAATGTACTATAACCATTCAAAGTAAAGAAGAATTGCACAAATTCACTCACATTCACCAAGAATAATCAAGCATATAGCCTAGTTGAAGACTTTCCACCAAGAAAATGCCAAAAAATACCAAAGTAAGCCTCCTCCAAGAGTTGCACACCACTTAACTTCAGCCAATAAACCTTAAAGGATCCGAATTTCAGACCTCACTTGTGTGAGTGAAAAAATGATCTTAAAATACAAGGGGAAAATCCCTTATTTATACAATTAAAATGACCTTTAATTACAAAATTAGGTCAAAAAGGCTGACCTGGCCAGTTTACATGAGAAAATCCAATTTTACATAAGTTTTTCAAATAAAACCCTAATCTAAGATTTTTAGTGTGAAGTCATGCCCCTCCTAGGGTGATGTTAGCCTCCTTGCTGGAACATTAGCACTCCAAGTGGAACGTTGGGGCTCAAAACCCCTCTGGAACTTCCACACGTGCCAACCAATGATGTCCTCAAGTTGGGTGCCTCAACTGGGTGACGTCAAGGCTTTGAATGATGACGTCAAGGGCCTTCAAGGGCCAACATCATGGTGGGAGGGAAATAACCCCTTGGGCCCAGGCCTGCTAGGCTGTCTCTGGTGGAACACCCTCCTCACTCTCTGGTGCAAGCCTATGGTATGTGTTTGCCTTTGGCTGGGGTCTCAACATCCATCTGGTGGGATTTTATCCCTATGGAGGTCCAAGCTAATCATCTCCTCATGTGTACCTATCCGTTGGGCATGGTCCTGCAACAATAACAAGTACACCGTCCATGGGCTCATAAGTCACAAGGATCATAACAATGTCGATAAAATCTAATAATCAAGTTATCCAAACATGTGCATGAAACCCCCCTTTCCCAGACAAGTGCTCAAATATGTTATGCTATTCTACAAGCCAGGTTTGGAGAGGGTTTCAGGGCGTCCTATTGGGCTAATGTTCCTTAGATGTGGGATGTTTCCAGGTGAAAATCAATCCAGGTCATGTAAGTGCATGAGATGGTATGGGGATGTTTGGAAAATGGGTGCAGTGATAACATATAAATGTATGTATTACCTGTGGGTGCCTCTGAAGAGGGTGAGCTACACCTTGTCATGGATGCAAATGTTTCCAAGTCCATTCAATGCCTTTTTACCCTTTTTTATCTTATTGATTTTTCGTTCAAGAGAATAGAAGGGGGACACTGCCTTGGCATGGTGACCAGTGGTGATAGTGTTACCCACAAGTATTTCACAATGATGAAAATGATGGATCGTGATGAGACCCCCTATCCTCCAAATAGGTATTGAGTTTATTTATTTTATGGGTCCCTCCCTTTTCTTACTGAGAAGCCTTTTATTGATTTCTCGGGGATCCTTGAGCGAAGCATATGAAGGTTTTGTTATTTTGGATTTTATATTTTGCCAACTGTTTTTACCCTCTGGTCCTTTAGCCCCTTCTTCCTAGAAGGCAAGGTACAAACCTTTGCTAGCTTGGAAAACCCAATGCCCAAACCAATGCAGGGGATGGATGAGAGGGAAGATGATGAAAAGTGATAAGGATGGTGGGAATGGATGATGGCCTTTCATGAACCCACCCAATGGAAACTCACTCCTAAGGGAACCAACATGCTAGGGCATTCTGTCATCCCCCCCAGGCATGGAAAATTCAAAAGGCATAAAATCCAAGCACATGTCATGAAGCAAAAGATAATTAAATGCACATATTCAAATTTTTGGAGAATCAGAGTGACACATACCATGATACTCAGGCTCATTAACTCATGGAAAAAGACCCATTGCTGCTGAAGGACCGGGCCGATGGGATGGATGTTGCTTATTCTGACAGGATGGAGGCATTGAAGAAGAAGGATGGGCCCTCCAGGGCCAGGATCAAGTCAATATGGCTCTCGGTACTCCATGTCTAGGACCTGTGGGCCTCGAGACATAATCTCCTTAGTTATCCCTAGGTTAGGGGTACATTGGAAACTGAGCAAACTTGCAAGCATATGATATTTCTGGAATTTTGCTGAGGTTTGGTTTTACTGATATTTTGGTCATTAAAGAACACAATTTGTGGTGAATTTGTATTGGCTGGGAGGGATAGTTTTTCTCTCAAAATTTCTGAAATTGACAAGTTTTGCAGAAAAAAACTCTATGTCTCTTGTGTATTGATGATTCATCTCCGATCTTGTTGTTTTCACTGCATATAATTTGATTCAATAATTTTCAGTGTAAAATTGTTCAGTGATAACAACTAGGGTTTTATTGTTTTCTCACTAGGAAGCAATTTTCATATATGAAAATTAGTCACATAGAATTGCATGTGATAATTGACATGGTATTAGAGCTTGGGATATGAAGCAAAAGGGGATAATCTCAAGACACATTTTTGGCTACAACAATAGAGGAGTGTTGTTATTGTTCTTGTTTTGAGAAGGTCATCATGGTGAACACATTGAATATTGAGGACAGGTTGGAAGGGGAAACCAACTTCCGGGCTTGGAAGGCTAGGGTTCCCCTTCCATTGGAAGAAAATGACCTTAAAAAGTATGTTGAGGGTGAAATTGTAGCTCCTACTAATCCACATGAATTGACAACAGACAAGAAGAAGGAAGTGAAGGCCAAACATGTGTTGCTAGAATCCGTAAGGGATCACTTGATTCCTCACATTGCCGATAATACTTCTTTTAGGGAAATGTATGTTTCTTTGGTAGGTCTATACCAAAATGAGAATACATGCAGGAAGTTGCATTTGAAGTGCCAACTTCAAGTTGTCAAGATTTACAGTGAGGACAAATTTGTGAACTATCTTATGAACATTACATAGATCATAGATCAACTTGTGGCCATCGATGATAAGGTGGTGGAATATGAGTTGGTGAATGTGGCATTGAGAGGTCTTGCTAGGTCTTGGGAACCACTCATGCATGAGATAAGTTACCATAATTTGATAGACTTGGATTGAATTTATCCAGGAGGAGACCTGGTTCGTGTCCAGGGATGGAATGGATTGTATGGTGAAGAGTATAAGTGACAAGAACCAGGCCCTTACAACACGTACTAGGAAGGGAAGAAGAGGTTTTCCAGGGAGAATGGATTTTTCTGAGAGAGAAGCATCTCTAGAACTAAGATGGAAGAAGTATCTCAGATAAGATCAGATGTTTTGAGTGTGATGACTATGGTCACTATGCTTCATAGTGTCCACACTAGAGGGGAAGGGGAATAAGGCATTAGGCATTAGGCATTAGAAGTAGAGGTTGATGAGGTTGAAAATAGGTTCCAGAGGGACATATTATTGGTCTCCCCGCTTTCAGGTTCAATTTCCAACAGGGGAACGTGGTTGGTGGATAGTGGGGCATCTTGCCATATGACGGGTGCACGAGAGTTATTTGATAGCTTCACATAGACTAACTTAGACTTATTCGTGGAGCTTGGTATGGGAACCCAACATGCAGTATGAGGATCTGGTATTGCATCATTCATACATGATTCGGGAGAAGTGATGCGGGTGTCGAATGTGTTATGGGTTCCATAACTCAGGAGGAGTGTTCTTTTAGTCTCAGATATTGAGAAGAAGGGGTACCATATATTATTTCGAGATGGACAGTTGTTGTTTATGCCCAGACAATATAGCTTCAGATCAATGATGGTTCTCAGAGTTAGGGAGGGAAACCTATATAGGATGAGGGGCCAACCTATGAGATATGTGGCCAATAGTAGTAGAGAGACATATGAGGAGGAGAAGGTGTCTCCACCAGTGGTGAGGCATGCAACCCCACCAGTAGAAAATATTCAGAAGGAGCAGGTAGCTCCACCAATGGTACAGGATTAGAGGGAGCCATAGTTCAGAGGGAGGCATCCCTCAGGATCCAATAGGGAGGAGTAACCTCCCAGGATTTTTAAGAGACAATAGGACTTCAGGGGGAGTGAGCAGGCTCAAAGGGAGCATCACTCATCCATATGGAGTACACATTCAGGTACATGTGGAAGAAAGGAGTATTCCAAGAAGGTTCATGTGTTAAGGATTCCAAACAATATATTCAGAGGCATGGGGATTCTAGGGGATGTGAAACCTCCATGGAGGATCCATTTGTTTCAACAAGTTTTGCCTCAGTGACAAATGAGGCAGTCGGTCAGGAAGATTGGAGAGTAGGATTTTCTTCGTTCACAGAGGGAGAAAACCATGAGGCAGATTGAACAACAAGATTTTCTTCAATGATAGAGGAAACAACCAGTAAGGAGGATTGGAGTGCAGCTGTGCTATATCTAGTACATGAGACATAACCACTTCCGGTATGGGAGACAAAGGTACATCCATATGATGGTGGCTGGGATACCTCCCTCACTAAGAGGGAGTGTTGATGATATTGTACCTTTGAGAGGTATTACATAAGAGGCCAAGGTGTCAGGTTTGTGGGAATATTTGTTGGCACCAATTTATCCTTTCCTTTCAATGAAGTCAACCTTGGGATGAGGCTAGGGCCTTATGGGAAAGTTGATGGGATTTGTGGGCTTGTTAAGGGGTTTCACACCCATAAAGAGGATTGAAATATTCTAATTAATTGCTAAGTTTAGAAGGGGTGCCTAAACTCACTCATTGGAGTTGTATATAAAGAAGAGAGGTCATTGTGACATTTGATCATTGTGTATAATTGAGTTAGCATAAGTGAGAGTGCATTTGTGCTAGGATCTTGGAAATTTTAGCAAGGGAAATTCTGCATTTGTGGAAAATCTGGCCTAGGGTTTGGAGGAGTATTTTATGTTTTTGTCTTAGATAAGAAAGGATTCTTCTTCGGTCTAGAGATGGCACATGTGTGAGGAAGAGAGGAGCTTCAAGCTGCACGTGTGAGAGAAAATATAGCTACATGTGTGGAACAATTTGCATGTGTGAGACAACCGTACAACCACACGTGTGAGTAAAAAAAAACATGTACAGGTTCGAACGTGTGAGAGAAGGAGGGCTGCAAGTGTGAGGGTTACTTAGCCGTACATGTGAAATTCATGGGAAGGTACAACATACCATACAAATGATGTCAATAGTTGTATGATTGACATCAACAGGCCATACAATGGAATTTGAGAAAATTTACAGGTAGAGGAGATTTCTGAAATATTGTTGAGGTTTGGTTTTACTGATTTTTTGGTGATTGGAGGACAATGTTGTCCTCAAATTTGTGGTGAATTTGTATTTCCTGGGAGGGCTAGTTTTTCCCTTAGAATTTTTGAAATTGAGAAATTTATAGATCATAAAATTTGTGTCTCTTGTGTATTGATGATTCATCTATGATCTTGTTGTTTCCGCTGCATAGAATTCTAGTCAATAATTTTCAGTGTAAAATTGTTTAGTGATAAAAACTAGGGTTTTACGGTTTGCTCACTAGGAAATAATTTTCAGATAAAAAATTAGTCACAAATAATTGCATGTAAAAATTGACAGGGAGTCCCCCCCAATATTACACCTTTTCCTTGGGCGGTGACAACACTAGACTAGGGCATAGAAGCTAACCACCAAGGTGAAACAAGGAAACTGACAAAATTTCCCAAACCAGTGATCCATTATCCAACTTCAACCAAATGTCCTCATCGACATGCCTGCCAAATTAAGTACAACACTTTGCGTGAAAGAAAGACTAACATACATCATGGTGACAATGGATTACCATCTCCCATACTCTAGGTTGCTTGAATGTGATCAGCCTCGGTTGATCCATGCTGGGAAGAAAATGAGGGTGGTTGTTGGGCTGCCATCAGTGGACATGCTTATCATCAACATCATGGTGTAGATCACATTCTCCATTGTGGGCCTTGAGACATGATCTCCTCCAGGGGGGGGGGGTAATAGGTTGCTTGTAAGGGTTTAAGACCACATACATTTTTTTAGCCTCCCTTACATCTCATATATGGAGAGGAAGGAGATAATCCTTTCATCATTTTAATTCTTTATCATCACCCATTGTTAGAAATTTGAGGAGAGGAGCGCACTAGTTTCTCTCTCTCTCTCTCTCTCTCTCTCTCTCTCTCCTTGTTTTTCCTCTTTGTATTTTCTCTCGTTTGTCTTGGAGGCGTTACGTTTTCTTGGAGAATTTTGGAACTTATTGAATACTAGGGTTAGGGTTTCACCCCTTGGAGACATTGGATCTATGGTTTTGTGATTAAACTCTATATTGTACTTGTTGAAGAGTGAATAAGAGGAGACTCTTGCCTTGGAGGACATACTAGTGTGATGCTTTCTTGTTGGAGCTCCCTAGTGTTGGCTAGGATTTTTCTTGGGTTTCCTTAGCTAGGGTTTTGGAGAGATAGAGGATTTTACTAGCCTTGAGATGAGGCTATGGTATGTACATGAACTTTATATTTAGATATAATATGACGTTTTTAGCGGTCCAAAATTGTCTTATTGCGGATTTAATTTTTAGCCATTTTTATCTTCATGATTTGGTAATTTCTGGCACTAACATGTCTAGTTGTTTTGAAATAAGTTAATATTGAAATTATTAAGTGATTTGACATCCATATTGAATAATGTAGGGTAGATTCACTTTTGTATTTACCGCTTCCATAAAGTGAATTTCAGATTTGGTTTTTGCATGATATGATTTATCTAGTACGCTGAAACGTATTGGCATACATTTGGCATCTTTTCTCTTGGATTGCCTTGTTGATTGGAATATTATCTGCTGTTGTTATTGTTGTTATCTTTATCATGTTTAATAAAAACCCTAAGGTTGAAAATTCACACGATTAATATATGAGAAACCTTTAGGAAATATGTGAAATTTATGAAGTTGCATTCATTGCGTTGATTCACAAAATTCTGTAGTATCAAGGAAATTGATTCAGGAAGCATTAGTGAAGGTGATTATTGATCAAGAGAGGCCATCAATTCTAGTTTCAATCCCACAAGAGCACTGAGAAACTTCATAGATGAAGGATTTTACACATGGAAATTAAATATGCAACTTGATTTTGCTGAAGGTTTTGGATTGTAGTTGATAAAAATGAATTGAAACCCATTGAGGTGCACTGGAAAAATGGAAAGCTAAATGTAGGAAGATCATAGCTATAATTGGATTGGGATTACTAAATATGTATATTACCATATGGATCTAACAAACACCACAAATGAAGTATGAGATCAAAGGAAGAGTATTGTGAACCTTGTGAATGTTCCTTCCAGAGAAGAATGATGATTATGATAATGAAGCAAATATTGCAATCCATAGTGATAGCAGTAGGTTATCTAAGAAAGAAGAATGATGAATATGAAGATGAATCTGTTAGGGACCTAACCTACTTAACCCCTCTTATAGGTAGAATAATATTTTTTCCATGTAATAAAGACCAACATTAGTTAATAAGGCCTATTTAATAAATGTGAACAAGTCAATGTAAGAAGACCTAATAGAAGATTCCACTTCTAGAAAGATCTTCCTCTAGAATGTTCTTTAGAATATAGAATTAGTATAAATAAGAGTAGGAGGCATGATAAACTTTGTCTTGAGAATTATTGTAATAGAGCTATGCTCTGCTAGAGGTTTCCCTCTCGAAGAGACAAGTGAACATTGCTTTCTTTGAATAAAGGTATTATTTCTGGTAATTGTTCTTCTCAATATTTTTCCGTTCCAGTGATGTCTATTGAATATTCCCGTTTCTGCATATTATATTACATCTGGTACCCTACCAGTGGTATCAAAGCACTTTCTTTGGTAGTAATTGTGGGTAATTTTTTTCTAGGGTAGATACATGTAATGCCAATGTCTTTAAAGCACAATGATCTGCCATTCAACAGGTAAAAATGTGGTGGGGAAAACTACACACATGAAATACAAACGCTCTCACGAGGTTCATTGAAACCAAAGTTTCACCCTTATTGGAAACCTCTATAACCCTTGTTGGTACCCCTCGATTAGTATCGCATCAGACAAAATCTATACACAACTATCACTCCCATGTACTAGCAAGTATATTGGGAGTCCCCTAGGTCTCCTGAAACTAGCCCTAGATCAATCAATCAACCGCCTGACCGCTATAGTTCCACCGAGAACAACACTTGGGAAGATACTCTCTAGTACCTGGGTAATCGGGTAGTCCAACTAAGTGTACGATCGAGCCTCCTTAGTTGGTTCCTTGAGATATTAGGCCGAGTACTACTATTCGACCTTGCACATATATTAGAGAGCTATAGCAGATGGAAAACCATTGACTATAGGAACCCTGTAAACCCTAAAACTTGTGAAAGAAACATAACAGAAAAGGAACATACAAGATCTATTTTCGTGCAACCTTGCCTCCTGCATTATGGTTGCAAAATTCTTACATAATTTTTTTCATTTAACAATTTGGGCCATTCATCCCTTCAGTATTCTTCAGGTCGGAGTAGAATTCTATAGAAGTAAAAAGAAGAAGAAGAGTATAGTGGTCCTGCTGACTCCCTTATTTGGGCCCTATCCCATTAGATTCATCTTTTTGCCCTGAACTCCATGGTACCCATCACTTGTCACCATTTTTCTGTATGGTCCCAACCACCTTTCTCGACACCCTTATTTTCCACTTATCCCATTTTCTTCCTCTCTTTTCCCCGTCCTTTGTGATACCCCTCACATGTGACTTTTTTTCGTGTGGACCCACCTTCCCATTTTTTCCTCTTCCCAAATGGCCACCACCCACTCCCAAAAACTCAATACCTTGATTTATAACGACCTCTAGAACAAGGAGGACATCAAGCCTCTCAATTCCAATATTAGCAAGCTCAATTTCTCTCTTTAGATCCTCCTGGACCAAAGTGGCAACATCAAAGACATCAAAGACACACTCGACCAATTGATCGACCACTCCCTGAACCATCCCTCTTCTAAAAAAAAATCCTATCAGGAGGACAATGAATCTTCCCATTACCAAGGTCCTCATTCCACCCACCTTCCTCGAGACCTATGCCTTCCAAGAATTGAGGTGAACAAATTTGATGGCTCGGATCCCACATGCTGGGTCACTCAAATGGATCATTATTTCTCTTTGCATGGAATTACTAATGATTTATCCAAGATTCGTTATGGTATCCTACATCTGGATCCCAAAAACTGGCAATGGTGTAGAAAGGCACGCCAAGGGTATGTTTCTTGGACACATTTTATTGCAGAGCTTTGTGACCGGTTTGACTCTGACAACCACCATTTAGTCAATTTGACCAAGTTTAAGAAGTCTGGGATAGTGGAAGAATTTATCACCACCTTTGAGCACTTGGATTTCAAAATGGAGGGCATGTCAAATGCCTTCTTCTGAGAATGCTTTATTAGTGGGCTAAAAGATGAAATCCGTGCCCATGCTCTCAGGCACACCCCCAGACTTGGTTGGAAGCTACTCAATGAGCCAAGGAAGCATAAAAAATTGTATCCTCCTAGACCATCCTTTATTCCATCTTTTATTCCTCACCCTAAACCCACCAATTCCACCCCTCATGCAACTCCCCTCAAGATCTAGAAATTAACCCAGGCATAAATGGTTGAACGC
>SNQJ01S0000602.1:658817-673233 GCA_010110895.2 Picea sitchensis
CTTCCAATGGATCATTATTATTAATTGCTCAAAAATGCTCAAAAACATGTCTTACAATGCTCAAACTGACAAACCGACTGCTCCAATGGCTTCAGAGCGTCCCAAAACCCCTGTCTAGGCTCTTTCGGCACCTCAATCGGTCGAAAAATGAAGAAGTTATGCCTCCTGGAAGTCCCCCTCTTCAAGCTTGCTATCTCTGAATCTACAAAAAGCACCCTTCTTCATTGAACCTGGCTCACACGCATTTTAAAGTGTGAAAACCCATCACCAGGCGCAACCACGCCAATGATGCAAACCGTAGGATGGTTAAGGGCGCGCCAGCCCCTAACCGCCTAGGCACCTGGATATATGGCGTAATGTGACCTCGCGCATGGGCAAAAGTAGTTAATGGTTATAACCGTTGAAACTTCCTCCGCGCTCTAGGTCGCGGGCATATGGAATATGACATGTGACGAAGGGTCATATCAAAACCCCGCGCCAACAACCGCGCGCATATAACATGGGCACATGTGTTATGTAATAGGACCACGGGTCGGGGCTAGGCCCCGGCCCGACCTCCCACCAAAACGATACAAAATGCAACTTAAATACAATATTACCCGCATACATATTAAGAAACAATCGGCGACATGTTGGTTAGCGGAGGACTTGTGAAGGCTTACATAGTGGGGGAGGTCCGGGGGTCGAACCCTGCGGACTCCCACAACATTTTTACATACAACCAAAAACCAAACAATGAGTGACACGTGGCGCCCATGGATTGGGCCACGTGTCCTCATACCATTGGCCACCAAAAGACACGCGTCGCTCCCAGATTCGACAATTGCCAACCAATCAACATCTGCCACGTCACTACTGTATGGTCGTATGGTTTGTACAGTTCTGCCACGTCAGACTGTACGGACTGGTACAGTCAACATCAAATTTTTTGCCTGTTTGGCTTGACGAACAAATCGCGATATATTCTCCATACGGATTCCATTTGACAAAGTAAATATACCGCCAGAATTAGGAAGACGAGACGGACACAATGACACTATTTTTGTCACATTTCGAGCACTTTGAAATTTGAGCAAAATTTGATCCCCTGATCAGAGACACTCTGATGCAATACTGAAATTATATCACTCATGCACCCCTTGGAACCATGCCTGCATCTATGTGACCAACGCTCCCCATGGAACCATGCCTTTGTCATCTGCATATGATAAATATCTCCCCCTTTGTCATCAATGGAAAAGTTATATTTCCATTTGGGTCTGCTCCCCCTAACTGACTTGTTTGATCTCCCAACATGAACTATCCCCTTTATGGTGCTTCCTCATGTACATCTAAGACATATAAGATAAGCATTCAAAAACATTCATTTTGGAGTAGAAATAACTCTGAGTCTCTGGCGAAGATACTCAAAGGATTCCCGTGGAAGCAGTTTTGTAAAGATGTCTGCCACTTGTTATTTTGTGCCCACATATTCAACTCTGATGTTATTTTCTACAACCTGTTCCTGTAGAAAGTGATACTTGATTGGAATGTGCCTCATCTTGGAGTGCATCACCGGGTTCTTTGAGATACTGATGATGCTTGTATTATCAAAATAGATTGGAATGGGCTCATCATACTCAACTTGTATATCTGTCAGAGTTTGTTTCATCCATAGAACCTGTGTACAACATGTTGCTGCTGCAATATACTCTGCCTCAACTGTAGATAAAGATGTTGATGATTGTTTCTTGCTTAGCCATGATACTAAACACTCACCCAAGTAGAACGCTGCTCCACTGGTGCTTCGTCTGTCATCAATGCTACCTTCCCAATCTGCATCTGTGTAGGCAATAAGTGATATATCCTTTCCTTTTGGATACCATAATCCAAACTCTTCTGTTCCTTTGAGATATCTGAAAATCCTCTTCACTTCTAATACACATGATTCCTTTGGTGCTTCTTGTCCAACTACCTGCATTACATCTGGTCTAGATGCTGTTACATATAGTAGGCTACCAATCATTGACTTGTATTTCCTCTGATCTGTAGACTTTGAATCATCTTTGCTCAACTTGCAACTAGTTTGCATGGGAGTGATAACTGGTTTGCAATATTCCATTCCAAACCTCTTTATCATTTCTATGAGATAATTGGTTTGGGAAATAAAAATCTCTTGGTTGCTTTGACGTATCTGAAGACCCAAAAAGAAGGATAGTTCTCCAAGTAATGACATTTCAAATTCATTCTGCATGTCCTTTGCAAATTTATGGCTTAACCTATCATCAATACTTCCAAAAATAATATCATCAACATAAAATTCAATTAATAAAAGACTATCTTGACTTACCTTGATGTAGAGGTTGCTATCTGTACTTCCTTTCTGAACCCTGCCTGCTGTAGATATTTATCCAGTTTAGAGTACCATGCTCCAGGAGCCTCTTTTAGACCATACAAGGACTTCTTTAATTTACACACATAATATGTGTTCTATGACAACTGAAATCCTTCTGTTTGTTCAATGTAGACTTCTTCTTCAAGTTCCCCATTCAGAAAAGATGATTTTATGTCCATCTGATGCACTTTAATATTTTCGGAGAATGCATAAGATAAAAGAAATCAAATTGCTTCCATTCTGGCAACTGGGGAAATTGTCTCTTCAAAGTCGATTCCTTCAACCTGTGCATATCCTTTACATACCAATCTACCTTTGTTCCTTGTAACCTGTCCATATTCATTCAATTTATTCATGTATACCCACTTTGTGCCGATCACATTATTATCCTTTGGTCTTGGAACCAATTCCCAAGTGTCATTTTTCTCTGTTTGATCCAATTCTTCATCCATGGCCTTATTCCAAAATTCATCCTTGCTGGCCTCCTCAAAACAAGTTGGTTCAATCATAGATGAGAGTGCTAGGTGTGTTTGTTTTGGTGAACAAATTATTTATCTAGTCTCAACTCCTACATATTTGTTTTCGATAATCTGATCTGAAGGATGATTCTTCTGTACTCGTTTGCTAGGTGTCTTTGGAGGCACTTGCTGAACTTGATCTTCTGCTTCTATAAGATCCTCTTCATCTTCCCCTTCTACTTATTTTTCATCTTTTTCTTCTTCTTCATAAATCTGTTCCATTGATTTATTTCCTTCTTCCTTTAATTCTTGTCTACCTGTTTCATCAATTGTTACATTGATGCTTTCCACAACTTTGTTCAATCTCAGGTTGTAACACTTGTATGCTTTCCTTGTACTTGAGTAACCAACAAGTACTCCTTTTTCCACACGAGAGTCAAAATTTCCCATTCTGTCATCTTCTCTTTTGATGTAGCATTTGCTTCCAAAAACTCCGAAGTGCTTCACATTTGTTGGTCTTCCTTTCCATAGCTCGTAGGGATTTTTGTCAGTGTTGTTTATGAGAATTACTCTATTTTGAATGTGAACTTCTATATGCACTACTTGTGTCCAAAATATATTTGTCAATTTGGAATCCATTAGCATTGTTTGAGCCATTTCCTGTATTGTCCCGTTCTTTCTTTCAACAACTCCATTCTGTTGAGGTGTCCTAGCAATAAAGAATTGCCTTTTTATTCCATGCTTGCTACAGTAGTCCATAAATTACTTTGAGGTGAACTCTCCTCCATTATCATATCTCAAGCATTTTATTTTTGAATCCATTTCATTTTTGACCATTTCCTTATAGACCTTGAAGTTTTCAAAAGCTTCTGACTTATTCCTGAGAAAGAAAACTGCAGTCATTCTTGTATAATAATCAACTAATAACATAAAATATTTCTCACCTTTTAAACCCTTTGTTGTAGTTGGTCCAACTAGATCAATATGCACAATTTCTAGTGGTCTTGTCGTTGAATATTCTTTTGATTTAAACCTGGTCTTTGTTTTCTTTCCTTGTTGACAAAGCTTGCATAAAGTGTTGGTTGGTTTCGTGATCTGAGGCATTTCTCTTACTGTTTCCCTTTTGCTGACTTTGACAAGGTTATCAAAATGTATGTGACCCATTCTTATTTTCCATAACCAACTTTCATCTTCCTTTGCTAGACAACACTTTTCATTTCCAATTTCACTTAATACATATATGTTTCTTGAAGTTCTCGTAGCTGTTGCAATCAATTTTCCTGAACCTTCTTTTCTTATCTCGCACTTTTGTGAATCAAAAGTAACTTTATGAACTTGGTCACACATTTGACTCACACTTAGAAGATTATGTTTCATATCTTCTACTAGTAGAACATTTTCTGCCTTGGTATTCTTATTTCCAATTCTGACTATGCCTTTTCCAATGATTTTAGCTGAATCATTATTTCCGTAGGAGACTGATCCATCTATTTCCTTTATTAATGTAAGAAACTTGTCTCTATCACCTGTCATGTGTTTTGAACAACCACTATAAACATACCAACCACATTTCTTCTGCTTAGCTTGTAGAGAGAGTGTGCATTCTTCATTGCTATACTGATTCTGCTTTCTTATCCATGTCCTTTTCTGAGATTCCTGTCTGTGACTATTGTTGTTCTGTTGTGGTTCTCTAGGAGGGACTTTAATTCTACAATCTTTGGCCATGTGTCCAAATTTTTTACATTTGTAGCATTCCACTTCAGTGCTCAAAGATTCAAACATGTTGTAACTTCTTCTCTGTGTTTCACTAGGCCTTCTTTGATAACCCTTTTGTGTATGACTTTCAAAGTTGTTTATGTTCCCGTTGTTAGCTCTGCAATTCACAACTTTATGTCCACAATTATTACATGCATAACATAAACCAAAAAAGATAGTTTGATACTTGGGAGTTGAATATCTTCTGAAATGAGGTACTCTTATGAATCCTTCTTCTTCCTGAGGCCTATCTATTTCTGTCAGTCGTTGATTTTGAAATCTGAATCTTCTCGGTGGAGGAGTGTCCTTGGAATTTTCATTGTAGACCTTCCTATCCCCTTTGATTGTTTCTGCATATATTTTTGGATATGTTTCTTGTTCTGTTGTTTTGGAGCTTGATCCATTTTATGTCTGATTATATCCAAGTCAAGACTTGTCATGATGAGGTTCTTGAATGATGATAATGTCATTCAAAACTTTTGAGCTGTTCTGCATATTTTTCTTTTGAAGATCCTTTCTTAATGTGACAATTTTTGCTTCCAAATTTCCAATGATCCTGTCTCTTCCTTCTAGCTGTTCTTTGAGTGCTTCTTCAATTCTTTTATTTTCTTCAATTTGAACCTTCAAATTTGTGATCATTTGTTCTAGTTCCCGAGTGTCTTATTTCTTGTCTAGTTCCGCTTGTAGTTTCTTGTTTTTCTTGTTTTCTCTTTCGATAACTTCAATGGCACACAACAATTCTTCTCGGTAGTCAACTTCTACCTCTTCATATTCTTCTTTGGCCTCTTCATATTTTTCTTCGGAGTTTTATTTATCAGATTCTTCTACTTCCATGAATATAACTCTTTCTGTCTCACTGTCACTGACTTCATCTTCATCTGATGATGAGATGTCTTCTTTGGTGCATAAGATTTTCTTGAAAACTTTCTTTATGGTTCTTTTTCCTTTATATGTTTGTTTTCTATTTGAGTAACCTTCATCATTTCTCTTTTTCTTATGAGGACATTTGTTAGCAAAATGACCAATACCATCACAATTAAAACAAATCAAAGGAAGCTTACCTCTATACCTGCCGTTGGTTCCCTTGTTCAATCTTCTGAAAAAGTTGGCCGCTTCTTCATCATCTTCCGAGACATCACTGCTGCTGCTATGTTATTTTTCTTTTTTCTTTCTCTTTTTCTTTGACCTTTTGGATGCTTTGAAGGATGCTTCTTTTATATCTAGATTTTCCTGTTCAGTTCTCATTTCATATGCTATGAAGATTTCATGTAGTTCATCCATTCTTATTGAGTTTAGATCTGCTCTTTCTTCTAGTGCTAATATATTAGGGTCAAATATCATAGGAAGAGATCTTAGTACCTTTTGAACAATTACAAATTCTTTTATTTCTTCTCCCAATCCCAAGATTGCATTTACTGTTTCATCGACTCGTAAAAAGTAAGCTACAATATTGTCATCTTCCTTCATCTTTAGTTGTTCGAACTGACCTCTGTAAGTTTGAAGCTTTGCTGCTTTGACTTTTGAATCTCCTTCATAAATATTTCAAAGTTTGTCCCAAATCTCTTTAGCGGATTTACAATGTGCAACTTTGGTGAATACCGATTCTTCAAGACCATTCATAAGTGCATTTGTGGCTTTGGAATTATTCTTAATGTGTTTCATTGCTTTGTCATTTGTTGACGAAACTGCTAGTGTTTTATATCCATCTACAATTGATTTCCAAATTTCAAATCCCTGTGCCTGTATATATGTCTTCATCCTTATGCTCCAAAATGCATACTTCTATCCATCAAACTGTGGTATTCCATTTTTATACATGTTGTTGCTCTCCATGATCTACCTTTCAGTGGTTAAACTGATTTCTGAAGGAACCTACTCTGATACCAATTGTTGGATTACTAAGATGGGGGGTGAATCAGTAATAGAGCAATTTAATCCCTTTTAACCATATAATGCAAATGTTATATCAATGTAGCATTATCATCCAATATTTGCAGAGTAAATAAACAATGAAGAAATGAACAATCATACACATACACAATACACCAGTGTTTTTACGTGGAAACCCAAAGCGAGATAACACCACATAATGTTTTTTCTTATATGTCTTGAAGAATTACATTCATTGGAAGCACCGACTTCTTTTATTTTCCAGCTGCAACTGAAAGGAGGCTCCAACCCCCTAGTTTCTCAGGCTACAATCTAAGGGAAGATCCAACTCCCCAATTATCTAGCTACAACCAGAAGGAGGCTACAACCCCTTATGTTCTTCGGCTACAACTGGAAGGTGTCTACAACCACCTGTCCTTGCCCCTTCCAACTGCCCTGACGTATAAGTAGAATGATGGAACCACTGTCACACTATCACCGTGAGATATACTGCTGTAAACCTGTACCAATCAACCTGCACCAAACAACCTGTACCAATAACCTAAACCATGCATTAACCATGCATCAACCTGCACCTCAACCTGTACCATAAACAAGTGCATCAACCATGCACCAACCTGTACCTCAACCTCAACTAAAATCCCTCATCAATTTCATCATACAAATCTCATTTGTAACTCTGTAATATACCTGGTGTATGTGATCACATACCTGCAAACCTTCCTTAATTTTAACAAAAAGAGACTAGAATTTTCATCAAACTTTACTTTAGTCTCATATGACTAGTTTTGGATTAGTCAACAACCCTAACTTGAAATAATCATAACTATGTACCTGTAATGAATAAAGATATAAAAATAGTACACAATGTTCTTTAGTGTGTTTTATGCAATTCCTCTAGGTGTCACTACTTGGAACCTCTCAGAAAAGGAGTTATAGAAAAAATGACATACCTTGTTGAATTATAGCTTATTCTAGAGAGCGAACTTGTAGAGCGTGCTCTGCAAGAAATATTTGTTGTATGGATATGAAAATTTTACACTAAATACTAAAGACTATACTCTAACCAACACATTTGGTCTTACTGAATTTGGATCTGTTATGAATAATTTATGACGTTTTTACCCGAAAGACCTGTTTTAGACTAGTTTCAGGACTAGCCACAAACCCTATTTTCCATGGAGTGTAACTCCAAAAATACAATGAACCACAAGCTGAAATTCGTACCACAGCTACTTGGATATGTTTCCTCAATGGATTCCCAATTTCACGGTCTGAATCATTCTAGAAAAAAATTTATTGCGAAAATGGTGAGATGACCTGTAAATAACATACCTTAGAAAGCATCATCAAAAGAATTTATCCTCCCTTGAATTTCGGCCTTGTTTACTTCATCTTCCCTCTGAAATTTGGCTTAGATATCCTTTGGTTACCTCATTCACCTGTATATATTCAATATGCTCAAGTTTGATTCAAATGAGAGAGCCTTGCCTTTTATTTATACTTTCATGTAGCTTCCTTAGAAGCATCTTCTAGACCACTTTGTTCACATAGCCACTTATGTCCAACTTTGACCAATTTTACACTTGTCCATATATCCAATAGCCACTTGATTAATTAACCCATTTTTCTCATTTTAGGTTTAACCTTCTTATAACCACTTTCCATAATTAGAAAGTTCTCCATTTACTTTATTATTTAAATAATCCTCCTTGACTTTGTCACTTCACTTTATTATTTAAATAATCCTCTTTGAATTTGTCACTTCACTTTATTATTTAAACAATCCTCTTTGACTTTGTCACTCCATTTTATTATTTAAATAATTTCTTCTTTGCAAGCACTTTGACTTCTTTGACCTTTTGGGATTGCAAGCCAACATATGAGGGTCCTCCAACTTCGTAAGGCCATAACTCTCAAACCGTGAGGAGTTATGTGACGTTCCACATACCACCAGGAATGACATGACATGTACTATCCATCTAGAATAGTCTTACCTACAAATATATCAAAACTCATACCATTATACATCAAACAAACTTGTGTCCATTACCCAAACCTTTGGGCTACCAGAATTCACCACCAGACTTTCTTCAAGGGTTGACATCAATGACAACCAACCCAATTAATTAAAATAAAGAGATAATTGATGGAACACCATTAGAGGAGGAATTATTTTCCTTTTTCCTTTTTAGGGCTCTCTTCGTTGGAATGATTAGCTAGGGGGTGGTGTTCCTTAACACCCTGCCATGATGTAGGCCTTTGAATATCCCACTTTGTGCACTTCCCTTCATCCCTTCATCAGAATTTTGAGATTCACCACTATGATTAGGGAAAGACACTGCAAAATTCCATAGGAAAAGTATGATCAACATTTAAAAGCTACTTATTCATAGTCTAGTTTTTGCTTCCATGCAAAATATTCACGAAGGCCTTTCTAATTTACATTTCAATGCATATCCTTACATAGGTAGCGTTAGCCTCTAAAATAATGTGCCATATTTTTTTGGTTTTTCATGAACAAATGTTGGTAATGTTATCATTTAAAAGATATGTATGAAGCTCATGCAATGTTGTGTATATGTTCCTTGGGGTTATTGTGTAGTACGAAGCAATCCAAGTCAAAAATCAAGCTTAAAAGGTGCAAAAAAGTTTTAATTAAAAAATATGTCCAAGGCAATATGTCTATGTTTGATAAAAAAAATAATATGAAGAATCATCAAAAGGTGTCATGCAAGCACTCATTTGAAATTCCTTTGAGTCTTTTTTGCACAACATTTGACATATTCCAAACTGGGGTTCACATGCAAAAATTATGGCAAAATTATGCCGAGAAACCCTTGAAATCCAATGTATGAGAATTTAATTGTTTTTTCAAGGGAATGCCTTCAAATATTTGGGCCTACAATAGGTGGTCACATGGCTCACAAATTCCCTGGGGCTAGGGGTGAATTACTATTATTAAAATGAATTTAATTTTATAACTCTCTAATTTTTTCTTTTGCCTCTTGCATGAATGTGGAGTTTTAGTGTGCCTTTCATTTATAGAGATCTCATGAATCAAGGAATCAATTAGAACATTTTTTTCACCCATTATATATTTTCATAGGGGGAATACACAACCTTGTTTTCATGACCCAAAGAAAAACACAATGATTGGAATTTGGTTTTGAAGGTTTCAGGGTTTTGAGTTGCTATCCATAGAATCGGGGCACAAATGACTAAACCATTAGAAGCGATTTCAGGGATGGGCCTTGGGATGCTACAACTCCATTTTTGCAGTTTGAGTTGGAGTAATAGGAGAAATTAATCTCTGAATTTTTTTTCTCCAAATTTCAATGGGAAAATTCTCCATTCCTAATAAGTTGTTTCAAAATTACTCTTGGGGATTTGGGAGTCATGTTGAGGAAAACCCATGGTTGAAGTATCAAAGTCTGAAATGAAGCATATCCTACATAATTTATTTCTAAAATTTCCATGAAGTCAAGCTCTAGCCTCCAGGGATACATTGCATAAGGTCAATGGTCTTCACAAATTTGAGTTTTCCCCACATGTTATAGCTCGTTCAACTCTCCATACAAGTTATTTCTCCCTATATCTCCCTTGGATCTAATGGATAAGATTCACACATGGTTAGGGAGGTTATTATATGCATGGTTCATGTTTAAAATTGCAATGTTGGATGAAGGTCAAATGTATGGGGCACCTTTTTGTCGATCTTTAAGCAGTGGTAGGTCCCCTCATGCGAGTTCTTCATCCATGTTATACCAATTCCAATCGAATTGGAGGGGGGCATGATGATGTGTCCCTGTGGAGAGTCCCTTCTTCACAAGTAATTTCATGTGATGTGAGCCTATGGTGGGTCCCCTCCTCTCTTGTGGACTATGTGCCCATGTGGTGGAGTTCAAAACTTTATGTAATTTTTTTTTTTTTGAAATATTTTATGTATCTTTCTTTTTATTATTTAAATAATCCTCTTAGATTATTTGGATCTTCAACTTAGATTATATTGTTTAACATTATTCATCATATATTTCAAGGCCTCTATATGCAAACTAAGACTCCATAACACAAAGGACATGCATCGGTGCTATGAATCCATCTTTTACATCTTAAAGTTTATATGCTTGCTAATATTTCATACCCTTTATGATATTAAATTGAATATCAAAAGAAATCATTTAGGGAATCCTTCCTACATATGGAAAAACATCAACTGTGAAGTGAGAGAGAGTTGATGTCGATGTGACAATGGGAATTTCCTCTAGTGTTTCACCAAGATTTCATGATACAATAAAATTTATATTTTGAAGTGTAGGGTTGGGGGCTAACATGGAGTAAAGTATTTTGTGAGTTTATGGGGAGAATAAATAAAGTTTTCATACAACATTTCCATTGGCCTTTAGGGGTTTTCGAACCTAACATCCTAGATGCAGGTTGGGAAGTTGGACACATAAAGGTGTAGAAGAAAGACAATCTAAGGTTGGGTCAAAGGAAGGGTACCATGGTTTTAAGAATTCATGGTCCAAAATAAATAAGTATGCTCCCCATCTTTTGTAGAATTGAACTCCAATATAAAATACCATGAGCATAAGGGTAAATATAATCTTCTTCCTCGAGAATTAGCTTCCAAAATTAAGAGGCCCATTGGTGATGCTATGAACCTTGAGGCTAGAACCCGTTAAATCAACATATTAAACCATGGTCAAGACAAAAAATCCACCTATTCCCATGCCTCTTAACCAAGGGAGATAACATGGGTTGAGATTATGTTTTCCATGATAAAGTAGCCATCAAGATGAGAGTGGGAGGGCCCCTTTGAGACCACATACACACATCCTCAAAATATTTTTGTGACTATGCATACTCCAACATCATGAGAGACAGATGAGGGAGCCATTAAGGTTCTCTGAAAGAGATCAGAGCATAACCACAAATTACTTAATAAATACTAGTGGATTTGAAATGGATCACTATATAATCTTTCATCAGTTTTGGTATTTTCTAGGGTGGAAAATCAAATCCATGGCCTTGTCGAGCTCATATTAGTTGCAGATCCTAATTTGGTGATTTAGGGTTAAAACTTGTTTTAGGTTTTAAATGACCATTTTTTGTGGTTGAAGTTTTGTGAACAAGGTTCCAAGCCCCTCAACATTATTTCACTCATCGAGAGCTTTCCAATGGTCCAAAGATCACCTACAAAACTATGTATGAGGGAGTGTTGATCTAAAAGACCGTCTTGCGATCTTAAGACTAACTTTATGAGGATATGAATCCCCCTGCATTTTCAGAGAGGTGATACTCCTCTTATTCTTATAATTCCTCGAAATAAAATAAAACAAAGTCTGAGAAGGAGGAGACTTAATATTTACATTCACATTTAAAAGAAAAAAATTACATGAGATAGGGACCATGTATTTTAAAAGAAACTCATATATACAATATTCACAGTGTAAATAGATACGATGCACATAAAAGATAAGGGATTAATATATCTACCACAACATTAATCAAAACAATGAACAATATCCACGAATAGAGAGAACAAAAAATGGACCACATATAAAAGATAACTTTAAATGATCATTCCATAAAGCATCAAAAAAATTATGCTGGATAAAAAATTTGGAAACTCAAGCTTCAGATCAAATTCTTTGAGAATACAATAATGTAGTATCCCAAGTATTTCTCTTGGAGTCTCAAAATAATAATAAGTCTTTAAATACAAAGGTAAATGTCTTTAAAGAAAATAAATTTCATTCACCCTTCAAAGAGGACTGGGATAGGGCTCTCGGGGACCATAAAGTGAAAATACCTGGAAGATAAGAGAAGGACAACCAATAATCAACCCAACCTCTACAAAATATCGAGAAGACAAAGGCAATATGACAAATGATTGTAGCAGAAATAGACGTAGAGAAAACTGAAAGGGTAAAGTACTGTTTGACTCACTGTGATGGAGAGATCTCGTAAACTCTAATTATTATAAGGCATCCCTTTTGTAGATGTAGGTTGTATTTGTGAATACCCAATATTGTCATCCAAACCAGAAATAGAATATATAGACCATGTATTTTTGCATGCCCAATATCGCATGAAAAAAAAACACTGACACACTTGAAAACTTTGCTTTTGGGTGTTCACACAAAAACCATGATATAAACTTGTAACAAAACCCAAAACAAAAATGGTTAAAATATTGATGTTTATAAAGGTAGTATCTTGGTGCATATATGCAAAGATGAATTTCTTAATTTCTAAAATCTCTATTATATGCATTCTATAGATATATATATTATATATATGAAACTTAATTGATTAAAAAAAATTCTAGAATTTCAAAAATATCTATTATATACATTTTATAGACATAATTGTACAAGGTTGTCTAAACATTATAAGTTTGTGCCCATTTTCCCATGAATCCCACGATATAAATCTGATTGAAATCACATTTTTATGTTGCTTAAATTGCATTTTTGAATGCATGAATGGATTCAAGGTGCTAGAAAACCCTGCATCACTCGGATTATATAGATTACATATGGAGATCCAACAATTTCTATGTTTTGACATGATATAAATCCAAGTGAAATCGTACCATAGTTTATTTATTTTTTCATATATTGTAATATGTAGCAATTCACATTTTTGTATTGCCATCATAACATTGAATAAACAATTTTATAATGATTACTTTTTATGTTGATATATGTTTAATATACCTTTATGCACTTACAATGTATGTGTTACAATTTGTTTATTTGTGATATTATAATTTAGGGTTCAATGCTTTAATTTAGTTTTTTGAATTGTATATTAAAATTTCTTTAGTGAATTATAATGGGTTGGTTTTGATATTTGCAAATATTATTATTAAATTTTTTATCTACAAAAAAATATGATACCAATACAAATTATTTTTAAATTTCATCATTAGCCACATCTTCATTCTTATCTTTAAAATAAAATCATAACTTATATATCATACATTTAATTATTGATCATACATAGCTTATATATCAAGTTTTTTAGTCTAATGGGATTTACCTCTATTTTCAAAACTTATAGTATTTTTGCCACCAACTTCACCACTAACTTCCACTAACTTCACCACCAACTTCAAATAAGATCATTTCAATTACAATAGTTTGATTTCTAAAATCTAAATATGTGTACATACCCTACCCCCTCTTTATTTAAACCTATGACCTACAATGAAGAAACACATGTTCTTAATAATTAAGTCTACTCAACAAATTTCCTCAATTTACTTGGACATTCCCATTAACCCACTTAGAGGCATGCTAGTATAACATTATCTATAACATTATCTATAGAATATAAAATAAAATAGAGGTATCATTAGCTTTAACGGATTCCGTGTAAACTAAATATTTAAATAATATAATATTCTGTATGAATAAAATAGAGGCATTGTTTGCATTTCCAGCCTGTGATTAATGGATTCAGTGTGGAGGCAATGAGTATTATAATAACAGAAAAACATATATATATTTGAAAGGAATCTGGTTACATGTATCGATGCAAAGGCAGTGCAAAGCCAAAATTAACGGGGAGGAAAGTATCCAATCCCAGTCCATTAAATGATTGTATCGCAGAGCCAAAATTAAGGGAGAAGGGAGGTTTCCAATTTCTAATTCCAATGCCAGTCCATTACACGCTTGATTGCTTCCATATATATATATGATAATACGATAACGTAGCGCTGAATTCGTGAAGGCGACGAAGAAATGATTGTAGATATCTAATTCCAACAACTACCTCAACCTGAAGTAGCTATAAATTGTAAATGATATTGAAGAATCGTCACAGCAGAGCAGCGCAGTGAAGCGGGCTCCGGACCAGAAATCCTTTCAGTTGATCGATCGATCATGGCTGCAAATACGTTCATGAATGGTGTTGCTGTTGTACTTTG
>SNQJ01S0000602.1:711627-778543 GCA_010110895.2 Picea sitchensis
ACATGTGTTTCCTCTTAAGATATCACAAGTTCAAATCTAGAGGGTAGGGTATGTATACCCCTACCATGGTTAAAAACATATGTATACCCCTACGATGGTTAAAAACATGTGTTTCCTCCTAAAAGATCACAAGTTCAAATCCAGAAGAGTTAGAGTATATATATACCTCAGTAAAAATGACTGGTGGTATCTAGCTTGACTGTGATGTTAAAATAGATTAGGATTATGATAAAAAAGCAAACATCATAAGTTTAATGAATTTAATTCTGCCCATTTTTGAATAAATGGCATATTATAGTGTATACCTTCGATGGATTCTGCCACATTTGAGAAATTTTTGACTATCAATTTATGGAGGTCCTCTCCTGCCCAGATGGGGTATATACACGCGTTCACAACCAAACTTACGGCTGCACCCATAGCAATGAGGAGAAACCGGGTGACTGTTACGTGACTAAAATCTCTCGTTTTAGAACCAGAGTCCAGGATATAACAAAACTTCAAAATGAATACAGTGAAACAATATTCATAATATTTAATCTCTGGATACAGCTTCGCAAAAGTGGCGAGCGAACCTGAAATCAAGGGGAAAACAATTAGAAGATGAGAAAGGATCGAGTAACTTATCATCCCTAGGACACATAATTAGTCAGTGGAATAATCAACCCGTTGTAAATACGCTGATTATGATGACTATAGGCTCTAATGTCCAGCCACGATCAAAAGCCAAGGCTACGACAACAAGAGATAAAGCACCCGCTGAAAGTGTTTCCAAACCTTGATTGAAACCCTTTCTCGGTGTTGCACCTGTCAATATAGAATTGTATGAACATAAACTAAATTGTGATTGCACCAACCATAATATCTGCTAATCTGAATAAGAATTTTATAAGTCGAAGACCATACCTAAATTGTTGTTTGTATGAGGGAGTTATGCCTTTGGAAATTTGAACTATTATTTTACCATTGTAATATCAAGAGGATCTAACAAGCGAAAAAGGAATTGAACTTCGATGGTGTTTCCTATTTTTCCATTCAGTATTCTTGCAGACACTTCTTTTGTGTTAAAATATTTGATATGTCACTGTACATTTTTATTAACGGGTGGCCACATGGTTTTTAGGTATCCATTCAAAATGGGTAGACAAAATAAATGGAAGATTGTAATGGGCCTTGAGGTCCAAGACCCAAAAGACAAGTCAACGTTTTCTAGCAAAGATTTAACCTGGACTGAAGTATATAGACCAGACAGTCCTTTATTTGATCGTGTTGCACGAATACCTTTAGGTAGAGTTCCTGATTTTATTAGAGGGGAGGAAAGTAATCCTGATGCTCCTTGTACTTTCTTACCGACGGTAAAAAAAACCCAGCACAAAGGGATAATGCTCACAAGCAATATGAGCTGTAAGTATATCACAATCACATGGTTCTTGCATTTCTAACTGATTTTTTATTTTAGTTGGTGCATGCATATTATGACTTGGTATATATATGATCACAAATGGTTATTCATGAATGGATATATATGATTTCATGATAAGGTGTTGTAATTTGTAGTGCAGTTACTCATGTTCATATGGCCTGGAAGATAAAAGAGGAAAGCGTTCAAATACATGCAGGGGCTCATTTGTAAAGAAGAGAGGATGTCAATGTCACTTTATTGTGAATGTAAAGAATAAAGACCCTAAAATAGAAATACTTACATACAACACATACGAGCATGTGTTTACTTTTTTACATTTACCTAATCATATTTAAAAATTACTTTGATAGCTAATTGATTGCCACATAAGTAATTAACAAAAATTAAAATATTAACACTAGATATGAAGCTCAACAGTTTAAAATATTAACACAAATGAAATTATTTACTACATCATTTGCTCCATAGTTTTCACAAAGTACATTATTTACTTCGCCATGGATTTTCCTCGATTGGCGTTTTTATTTTTAATGTGTTAATTAGGATTATTTTTTAACTATTTACTGCACCATGGTTTTTCCTCGACCTGGCGTTTTTAGTGTGTCAATTAGGGTTTTTTTTTAACTAGGTTTTTTTAAGGTACACGGGAGATTTTTACTGCCATTTAAAGGGTTTACCTAGTGGCAGGATTTGTCATGCTCAACCAATCTGTAACCCATGCATGTTGTGAGATTCCCGGTATTCTATAAATAGATTCTGGTGACAACTTGCATAGTCAAGGGTAGGATTAAACCACGGATTAAACCACTATCTGCAGATTTAATGGCTCCCGTGGCTCTAGTTCTCTCCATGTTGTTGTAAGGAACCCTTATTCAGACCGTAGTTCGTGCAAGTGGTGCATAGGTTAGGTCCCTACCCGGAGTATGAGGTTCTCCTTCACACATATCTAAGTTCACAATAGTTCCAGCTCAAACAACAAGGATTTTATTTTAACTAGGTCTTTTTTAAGTACGCGGGAGATTTTTACTGTGCGGAGAAGATTACCAGCCGATTCTTTTCGGTGTTCACCAGCAGTGAGTTAGCGGCTGTGCTAGTGCTGTGCTAGTTAAAAGCTTCAGTTAACCTGTTTACTTTTTAACATTTACTTAATATGATTAAAAAATTACTGTGTGACTATCTAATTGCCAAATTCAAATAATTAACAAAGTTAATTGAAATTACAAATTTACTCCACTATTAACTTTTTATCATTTTACAGTATTAAATTTACATGTGTGCCACGTTAACTTATGACAACTGCATATTTACAATCAATCGTTTCGGCGTTTAGGTGGCTGGGCACGTTTGTTACAGCCGAGCAGGCCGCGCAGACTTTTGATAACGCTGCGATCTTACTCTACCGCTCCATCGTTTCGGTGGCTGGGCCGTTTCGATGGCTGTGCACGTTTGTTTGTTACAGTCGGGCATGTTTGTTACAGCCGAGCAGGCCGCACAGGATTTTGATAACGCTACGATCTTACTCTACGACTCCAGAGCCCATCTTAATCTTCAACCCTCTGGCTCGGATCAGTCCAAGTCCTCCTCCCACACCTCCAAGCTCAGGGCATTGCTCCCGCGCATTACGTTAACACCTGCACCGGATATTCATGGTACTAACCCTAACCCTAATATTTTCGGCGCCATTCAATCTGGTCATTTTCAAAGTCCTACGAGTCCAGATATATGGCCAACAACGATGAGAGCAGCACAAGCTGACGCCACATACAATTTTCCTGTTGTCGATCCAAAGCGGGAAACAACACCTGAGCAGTTTAGGGTCTTGCACTTGGAAGAGTTTAGGGTTATTAACCATCACTGCAATACCGACGTGCATTATGAATCCTCTCCATTGAATATAGATAAGAACCATGAAAATTACAGAGCCGAGAATACCAATCTACAATCTCATATACTGGGTGACTCTGATCAGCTGTATGGGATTCATGGTGGTATCGTTAGTGATGAACTCATTCAAGGATTTTATCGCGAGACCACCGGGAATATCACAGAGCAAAGAACTCATAATGATGGAGAATCGAGAGATGATAATCTTGCTGCTTCTTTGCAGGAGTTGCAGTACAGTGATGCGCCTCCGTCACCCGATTTCATGTGGCAGTATACTATCAAAGACGACTATTACTACGAAGAGACCAAAAGCAACATGTTGACCGAGACCAACAACCAACTTTGGGAGTATTCTGATGAAAGTTCTATTTAGTAGCAGGTTTTGTTCGACTCCAGGCAGCTTTCATGACCAGCCTGCGTTAGAGAAGGGCTGCAATTAATGGACCGTTCAACAAAAATAATTGTTCTGCCATAATATCTTCATAGCTTATTGATCTGCACTACATTCACGAGCAAGAAGGTGAGTGATGGGAATCCTCTCGGTTAAAGAAATGATAGCAGAAAATCTAAGGAATTTGATAGAAATGAATAAGGAATTTGATAGAAATGAATAAACATGAGAAGACTATGATTTTCTTTCAGCCTCGCAAGTTTTAGTACCAAAAAATTCCTTTTTTAGCAGGTAGTATTCACATTCGTTTACCGCGCAATTACCTCATAAACTATACATGCTTATTCACATTCGTTTACCTCTCAAACTGTACATGCTTCCCAACTGGTTTATTTTAATTTTAAAGTTAATTATAATCAATTGTTTCATATTCTTCCGTCGTTTTATATTCTTCATATTTTTTGTTTCATCTTACAAGCTGTAAGCCTTTCGCCTTTCGACGTTCAACAAGCTGTAAGCCTTTAAGCCTTTCGCCTTTCGACGTTCAACAATAATTCTAATTCTATAATTAAAAAAAAGTAATTAAAATATCAATTAATTATATATATATATATATATATATTTTAAATTTTAGAAGAATTTCATTGTTAGTAAATTTAGCTTATATGTAAAAAATTTGTTGTTAATTTATATTTTTATTTAATAAAAGAAATATTTGTTTTGATAGTTTTTTGAATTTATAAGTTGACCAAATATCAATTAATTTATATTTTTTATTTAATAAAAAAAATTATTTGTTTTGATAGTTTTTTGAATTTATAAGTTTACTAAGTATTAAATAGATAAAATAAATTAGAATTAGAATTAAAAAATATGTGGATTGCATGTACTTATACAACAAAGGTAAAAAAATGCCTACTACATATAAGTCAATATGGTTTTACTACTATGCTTTCATTTTTATTAGTCCATGTCTAACGGGGTAATTATAGCATTCAATTCATCTTCGATCATCTATTAGTTTTCTTTTGACTACAAATATATTTTTCTGTTATTCAATGTTGTACATATGCTTAACAAAATAATTATTTTTTCAATTACTTTTATCACACATGTGATTGGCTAACCAATTTCTACTTTGATGACCAAGATCTAACATAATGCAATTTTTTCAATCTTAGGTTATACCTAAGTTTTGAGTATTAATAGTCAAACCTGCACACAATGCAATTTTTTCCCAATCTTAAATAACCTAAGTTTGGAGTTTTAAACTTAGACAACTACGACACGAGGTCATTAAATTCATGTCGGTGGAATAAATGCATGTGATGCCATATATTGGATGTGGAGTGTAATGAGAAGTATTTGTTTTTGAACGATTTTGTAACAAAAGTTTTAACAGAATTTACAATTATAACAATTACAAACTGTTCACTATGCCTTGGAACATTGCTATTAGGTCTTGGCTCACTAATTGCTAGGCTGAGAACTATTGTTCGTTGTCCTTGGGACATTGTAGAGTTTTTCTTTGCATCAAGCAAAATATGGCAAGAAGCAACATGTTATTTCTATGTATACTCTACAGGCAGGCCCAAGCCTGATCCATAGTGTGTCTATCTACTAACAATGGAGGCGATCTTCAACTCTGGTGCTACAAAAGAAGATTGAACATGGGTAGACTAAACATGAAAATGTTTCCCCATATGAGAAGGAGCTCATTATTGAGATAAATTGCCTACTTGGCAATGTGTATGTGGTGTATGGCCAAATATAATATTTATCCATGTAGTATGACCAAATATTTATCCATGTAGTAATGTCATTATGCACTCAGTTTACATAATTTCTCTTTAATGATGAAAGTTCCAGTTTTAAAATTTTGAATTATTGACATAATTACACCGATAGGCATACATCTATTGGAAAAAGCCAGATTAAATAGGTTTTTAATTTTTGATGATCTTTCTATGGATAGGATTAACCAAAAATAGAATATTCTTCGTTGTCCTCTTAAATGAAAAGTTCAAATTTATAAAAATAACTCCTTGCATATCAAAAATTGGTTGTTAGTTATTATTGAACATTAAAAATAACTCCCTTGCATATCAAAAATTGGTTGTTAGTCATTATTGAGCATTATTAACATTAATTAGGATAATTACTCTTCCTCCTTCTACTAAGTTTAATCTAACCTATCACCATATCTCCGAGCACACTTGTTTCTTCTAAGAATCGCAAGTGTCATTTTACAGGATAACATTTCATTTTTACTTTGTGGGGTTTTTTACTCTCTCTAGTTCTTTTTACTGCATAAGATCCTTTACTATGCTCAACATTTGTCCAATACAATGGTGGTTACAATGACGTGGGATTTTTTTTCTATGACTCCACTCGCATGTCATTTCAAATCGGAAATGGTTTGAATCATGCATCCCCACTTTCATATGACTCCACTCACATGTTGTTTCAAATCTGATGGTTCATATCGCGCAGCCCCACTGGATCTATATGTTGGATGTGCATGGATTGATGACACTGGGATGGAGAAGTGTTTTTTTATCATTTATCTTCTTGGTAATGGTATTTGCTTATGTCCCATGCATTTATAAATACTGGAATGCATGCCAATATTGTAATGGCATTGGTGTGCAAATTGATCGTTCTGGATAGACTATAATAATACTTTTCTTTCAAGGTTGCACTTTATATTTCATGCACTTTATATTTCATGCTCCATAGGTGAAAATTATGGTATTTACTTTTATATTCATAAATTAAGTATGTAAAATAATGTCCATTCATTTGGTCCATTATGTAATTTTTTGCAAAATTGTGAAAAAGGCTTACATAAAGGAAGGGAGGTGGAGAAACAAACAAAATGTATAATTCCTTTGAATAGATATATGGGTAAAAAAATATGTGAAACAAATAGATGATTAACTTGAATATATTCAAGGCAAGAGTTTTCGTTTAGAATCTAGGTGTCTTGGAGGAAAAACCCTGGCGCTCTGAAACAAATATTCTACAAACCGGATGCATGAACATAATGAGACGCCATGCAACCTACCGCTTGCTACGGTCTGGCACAGACAACACCCGTGTATGAGCTGTCAGAATGAATCCAGAAGAGGGGGGGAAACCCCCCTCATATAGCAAAGTTATGACCAACGATAGAATGAGAACAAGAGCCAAACGACCCTCATTCGAGCTGTCGTTGCAATTGCGCAATTAACTCCTTGCCATAGAACAGGGACTCAGGAAAGAGATGGATGTGGAAGCATGAACGTCCCATCCAAAAGCATCTCGTGGTTGGGAGCCTGGAAAATGCATCTTGCAATCGGATAAACCATCGAGATATCTCAGAAGCTTAACAAGAGTGGCTGAGCACACATAGTTCATGCGAGAACATGCCCTCATATGAAATTTTCTGGGACTGTGGCCATCTGAACGTGACCTAAACCGATGGATAAAACACTGGTGGAACCCTAAGGGGGACTATGAAGTTCAACTCAGCTCAAAGGGTTTTTTCACAATCATCCTATACAATATAGAAGACAAGGACATAATCTTTGAGAATGGGCCATACTTCTACAACTCGGCAGGGCTATTCCTGCATTTATGGACGGAGAGATTTAGCCCAGACAAGGAGGAATTCATAATGGCTCCCATCTGGATCCGATTATACTCTTTTCTGCAAGAGTTGAAATCCTTATGGGAATCGGGAACATAGTGGGTCACTATGTTTAAAAATCGGAAGCCACAAAGAAGAGGAAATACACTTCATACGCCTGAATCTGCGTCTATATGAACATCTCTAAGTCTCTCCCGAGATCTGTTACTCTGGAATATCAGGATGAGCACTGGCAAAAAACTTTGGACTACGAACATATCCCTTTCCACTGCAGGAAATGCCATGAACACGACCACCTCTTCAGAGACTGTCCTCTGAATATCCAAGCATCCAAAGCCAGGGAAACCAAGTAGAAAGATGGCTTCACCACTGTCATAGGCAGGAAAAAAAACCCACCGAGAAAGCATAATCCAAATCCACGACCCAAGATCTCGACAAAAAACTCTTATGAGATTCTGAATCAGCTATCCGCAGATGAAGAAATCCAAGATCCACACAAAGTGAAACAACAGGAGAAAGGAAAGAACCAAGCCACACCTTCCTCTGGCCCAAATCGTGAGATCAACCCAGAAGAGGGGGGAGGCATAGATGGAGACACCCTGATGTAGTTGGATGACCGAGCTCTAGTAGGCATCGACCTAGAAAAACTTGAGGAAGCTCTCAATCAAAAGGATCTGCAAGTCCTCCCTGAAGAGAAAATTCGAAAGGTACATAAAGTATTTCTTGACTCCACAACATGATCCACAACAAGACTAGGTATAGTCACAGATCCAAGCTCAAACTCAAAGAGGGTATCGTGGGAGAACAAAAGAAGGGGAAGGAAATCAACCCAACAACTCATCAAGGAGGCAGGCAATATCATGCTCAATTCAGGGCATATCCAAAAGCTCTCGGAGGGATACCTCCACCCAAAACCATAATCATTATGATGAAGATCATCACCTGGAACATCAGGGGACTCAATGGTCGATCTAAACAAAGGATCCTCCAAGATTGCATCAGAATAGAAAATCTAGATATCCTACTGTTACAAGAAACAAAATGTGCTGGTACAGAGGCATAAACCATTTTCCAACGCATCTAGAGGGGTTATGAGTTCATACTTACTGACTCCACAAGGGCTTCAGGGGGACTGGCCATTCTCTGGAACCCCAACAACATCACTTTAAGAAGACCTTTTTCCACTATAGGCACACTCATTGCCCACTTTGAGATCACATGATCAACTCAGGAGGGTGATATCACAAATGTCTGTGGACCCTAAAGCCAGCAGGAAAAAGACAAACTCATGAAGCGGTTAACCCACATCAAAACACTGTTGAATATGCCCAACTGGATCTTAGGGGGCGACTTCAATATGATCCTGTCGCTGGAAGAGAAAACAGGAGGAACCAAATGACTGGATCCAAATAGTGGTAAGTTCAAGAACCTCATAGATCAACTAAAGCTAGTAGACATTGAAAATCGCAATGGCACATTCACCTGGTCCAACCGTAGCTTAGGGCACCAACACGTTGCTTGCCGTCTAGATCGCTTCCTTGTAGCAAAAGAATTAATAGAAGTAGACCTGAATATGGAAAGTCTCATTCTCCCAAAAGCAGGTTCGGACCACTGGCCAGTGGCCTTCTGCCTAGAAACTGGGGCAATGCCCAAGTACAAACCCTTTCGGTTTGAGAATTTTTGGCTTTCACACCCGAACTTTCATCAACTTGCAAAATCTTGGTGGGCTCAGGTAGAAATAGATCATGGTACATGCATGTAAAAATTCCAGCAATGACTCAAAAACTTCAAGTATTCGATGAAGCTCTGGAACAAACATACCTTTGGAAATATATTCCAAAGCATGTAGGACATAGAAAAAAAACTAGCATAGATACATAAAACTTTCATTAAAAGGACCCGAACCGCTGATCTAATGAAAGAGGAGGAGAAGCTCCAAGCGTAGCTAGAAGAGAGGAAAAAACAAGAGGAAATTTTGTGGAGACAAAAATCCAGGGTCCAATGGCTCAAAGAGGGGGAAAAGAACACAAAGTTATTCCATAGAGCTATGGTGCATCGCCGATACATAAACATAATAAATCATTTGGAGGATGCTCAGGGAAATCCAATAAGAGAACAGACCCAAATCATGGAAGATCTCAACAACTATTGCAAAGATCTCGTAATAGAAACCAGTGAGGATAGAACCACATCAATTCGGTGGGTAACTAGTCACATACCCTCTCTAGTGACTCCAGAACAGAATGCAACACTGATGAGACCCATCACTCAAGAAGAAGTGGACCAAGCAGTGAAAGAAATGCCCTTAGGAAAGGCCCCTGGCCCAGATGGATTCACCATCAACTTCTTCCACCACTGCTGGGATTTAATTAGGGAAGAGGTATGGCAGGTAGTTGAGGAATATAGAACCTCAGGCCAAGTCCTCTCCTCTCTCAACACTACCTTTATCACCCTAATTCAGAAAGAGGAGCGAGTCACTCATCCCAAACAATTCAGACCAATTTCCCTCTGCAATGTCATCTACAAAATCATTACAAAGGTGATTGCAAAGAGCCTTAAGACAATTCTGCCTTTTGTCATTTCCAAGGAGCAAGCAGGATATGTAGAGGGGAGAAAAATTATGGAGAACGTCATATTGGCTCATGAGGTCATCCACTCCCTCAAGATGACCAAAGTGCCAGGTATGCTCATCAAACTAGATCTCTCAAAATCTTTTGACAAAGTCAATTGACAGTACCTTCGCTCCATTTTAGAATCCTTTGTATTTGATCAACAATGGGTAAACTGGATCTTAAAGCTTACTTCCTCAACCTTCTTCTCCATTCTCGTCAATGGGGTGCCTTTCCAACTGTTCTCCCTTTCCAGAGGCATTAGACAAGGTGATCCCCTTTCACCTTTTCTATTTGTGCTCATGGCGGAAGGCAAGTTTACCAATACAATAAGTATAAAAGAAAGTTTACCAAAAAATTAATTTTTCTTCAATCGAAAAATTAAACAAGTGGACCATGCGTAGACAATGGACCAATCAAATCGAACCAATACATCCCACTATCTTTTGGCGGGGACATCGTCACTACACTCGCACTTGTTTTTTATAAACAATTTATGCTCTCATTTTTACTTTTTATGAACATTTTAAACAAATTCATCATGAAACTTGTTTTTTATATGTTTTTTATAAACAATTTATGCTCTCATTTTTATTTTTTATAAACATTTTAAACAAATTCATCATGAAAATTCTTAAAATTATGATGAGAAAGAGAGAACCATGGATTTTTCATGGGATTTCATCTCTACTTTTCATAATTCAAGCAATCCATATAATTTCTTAATGAAAATTATATTTTGTACTTAAAGTTTGTTATATAACATGTGTCATATAATTTTGAAAATTTATGATCACAAATATATCTCAAAATGGTATCTAATTCTAATATTGACATTAAACACTTGTAGTGTTGTGGGATAAATTGTGATCATTGTGGGGATTTATACTGTATTATGGGGCAAAGAAAATGACTTAAGAACCCACATTACTGAGGATTATGAGAACCATATTCAGTTTAGAGCAACACCACTGGAAAATGAACATACCATCGTTTGAAAAAGTCATTTCAGATCATTTTCATATTGTAAATCGTTACATAGAAGTAGTGTTATTCTCTTGATTATGGGTGGATCTCTTTCCATGAAAGGGTTGTTATTCTCTTGTTTATGGGCATAATTTGCACAAAACTCACTAGCATTAATAAAAGCATTGACCCTCTGGCTCCATAACCTCACTGGACCTCTATCTTAATAACCTCATTTGGTATATAGGGACATTCTCCTCGCCTGGGATATTTTAATTAGATTGAGGAAAGATAGGAAAGTTACACATCTTGGGATATTTAGCTCAAGTAAAGAGAGGAGGGTGGATATCTGAGCTTAGGTCAAGGTATACTTGTGCCTGGATTTGTCGCTATGTTGAAGAAATGGAAAAAATCATGTCCAAAAATATATGGAATTGACTTGGAGAACTGTTATCCTATTGATGGTCCTACAACCGCCATGTTTTGATTTCCATTTAATCACGGCTCAAAAATCCTGAAATCATAACTTCCATCAAAAGAATAAACAAAATAAAACCAAATCTTGGTGGTGCCATACCTTGTGATGGTGTCATTAAAGACAAATTCGATGTTCTGAATGTAAGTGTCGTGGTTGAAATTTTTCCTCAAAGGAAAGAAGTTCCATTTGACGGTGTTGAGGCCACCCTGGTTCCACCCGATCATGTGCCTCACATCATCATTGTTGGACCCTTCGTTTTTGGAGAAGACTCAATTTTGCAGAAATAACATAGTTTTGAGGTAGTTAGAGTGTGTTGCAGAACAACCCAACGCACCAGTAGAGGGTCAAAGCAGTGGAAAGCGATAACTTAGAGCACTAGCGAGGAATGAAGTTGTCTGCCAGCTGGATGGAACACCAGAAAGTGCCAGAACCTTCTAAAGGAAACCAAGAAGATGCAGACTCAAGAAGCTATAATGGATGTGTTATCCCCAACTCTTAGGGATAACCAAGGAGATGACGTCTCGAGGCCCTCAGGTTGCAGACATGGAGTAATGAGAGACAACTTTACCAACATTTCACTGCCACAGCTCCAGGATCATCACGACGGTATCCACCACATCAGTTGGCCCACATAATACATTGGGTCTTGTTCCATGAGGTACAAGCTAGGTATTATGGTGAGTGTCATTTCAATATTTGAGGCATTTGAGTTTGTTGCATCTATTACTACTTTTTTATTACGTAATGTTAATTTCTTGGACATTATGGTCTTTGCCCTGTTTCACTTTGGTGGTTGACATTGTGCTCTAGTAAGTGGGTCACCCTTAAGGACATGTCTCCTACTGGGAGGTTCTTTTGATGAGTCAGCGTGCCACTCCTCATCATACTTGTCACTTTCCACACTTCATCCCCTCATCTCCTCACCTTTTGGTATTTTTGGGTGTATTGACCCAAGAAGGGGTTGTCCCTTCATTTCATGGGAAGAAGGGGTTGAAGGCCTAGAGGCGTGTAGCTAGAAAAAGATAAAATCCAATCATTAACCTTCTAGATGCTTGCCTAGGGATCCCGAAGACAATGAAATGTATCTCATAAGAAACTAATGGGACCTTTAAAATAATGACTAATAACAAATGCCAACCAGGGTGGAGCATGTGTGGGAACTGTTTTTATTTCTTAGGTTGAATCCCCACACATGTTTTCAACTTGGGGAAGCATGATGTGGCCAGGGTAGAGTCAATGTGGGCACATGTTTTCATGCTTAAGTAGAATCCCCACCTTGTATTCAACCTGGAAATATCCTAAAATAACAACAGGAAATAAATGGGCTTGGAAAAAGGTTGCATTAAAAATGAAGGTGCAACACACCCTCTACAAAGGCACCGATAAGTGAGACACTAAATCCACTTGTATGTCATGAAACCCATGCCCAAAATTCCCCCCCCCCCCCCCCATCCATGAAACCTCATCCACATGAATTATAAGGAGGTCACCTCAAGAAACACTCCTAAACTTGAGGTACGGTTCACCCAATAAGTCGTTTTGTCAACCCTCCCATACCTAAACTTGGAAAATTGCATAGGGTCTTTGAGAATTGGTTTATTTAGATGAGGTGGTTTAGATGTACATTCTTAGATGGATATTTTATTGACTTGATTCACTCATCATGATGAATTTGACTTGAGATCATTGGAGGGCATGTCCATTTGTCTTTGCAGGACCTAGTTGGTGGACATTTTTGGAAGAACAATCCTAGTTTGGGATTCCATGGGGCTTGAATCCCACAAGTTGGATTCCAACGGCCCACATGTCAGATGATGAATGCATGACTTTGGAGGCCTATAATACATCATGTAATACCTAACCTATCCCCTACCACCCAAATGAATTGCGTAAGGAGGCCAAAACGCCACCTTTGAGTTCTTGACATCACATTAGGGCTAGGGTTTGGTGGTGATTGAGGACACTTGGAAATTTTAGAAGGAAGCAACCCATGGATTGTGGAGGATAATCTTTGATTTAGAACACTTGGCCTTTGGAGGCCTATATCACCCATATCCAACTCAACAACTTGACCTAAAGTGCCAAAAGTTACCTAAAAGCAGGGTGACGACATGTTTCTAGGGTTTCTTTTATGTGCAAATTATGAATTAAAAATTGTTATTTTGTAAAAGGGGAAAAGTGAGGGTTTTTGTCCCCTTGATTTTTGGTTTACCCTTCTTAAGTGGAAAAACTATGTTTTAGAATATTTGTATAAATATAGATCATCTCTATTTCATTTTATCACAACTCTCCCTCTTGTGAGAGGATACTTGGTTGAAATTTGTGCCCTTCTTGTGAAATTATCTTCATATGTCTTGGTTACACTCTCTTGTGATGATTTGCCTTATGCTATTGGATGTATAAGTGATGAACTATCTCTCTTGGAGTGCTTTTATTGGATGGATAAGTGATTCACTATCTCGAACACTTTTCTTGCTTTATGGTGGATATTTCCTGGTTAGAGAAGGAGTTTGTCTTGTTTATGGTTGCACTAGGTAAGGAATCCATCTTGTTTCTTATTTTATTGGTTACAAGTCTAATTTGCTAATATTATTGGGGATTGTAAGTGTATACAACCCCACCAAGGCCATCATTTTTTCTTGAAATAAGCTGTTTCACAAAGGAATATTAGGAGGAGTAAAAGGGTTTACACCCTCCTAGGGTTTTCCTTGGCTAGATTTGCTTAACTTGGGGAGTAAAAGGATTTACAGCCCCAAGGAGGTAGCACAACTATCTCTTTCTCTTTTAAAGACTCCATAACCCATTAGTTAAAGTCACTAATATCTTGCATTGGAGAAATAAATCATTGCATTGGGATATGTAGAACTGCAAGATTTTTGAATTGTTCAAGTTGGAATTTCTTCTACATGTTATAAGCATTTTTGTTCGCTAAGGGCATCCTCTTTTAGCCAAACAATTTGATGTTGTAATAATTTTAATGCTACATCCATTAGGTCTGCAACAAACCCTAAACAAATCTCTAAACAACTCATAATTCAACCATTAGAATTTGCTAAGAGTTTGCTAGCATAATCTACTAGTCCTATCACACTTTTCGGGTGGATTCTTGCAAGTTTTGATGGTTGGTTTTTCTATTGTAATTTTTTTTTTTCTACATCCATAAGGCTGAATAGTATATATGCAATACCTTTTTCTTACAGCCTTGTTTCAATGCTAAAGTCTCATGCTTTTTTACTTGAGTTGTGCTAGTGTTTTCCTAGTTTCTCTCTTGCATTTTTTACGTGAATTTTAGCGTCTTATCTAGAAAATTTATTGATTGTTTCTTGAAGATATATATCTCTGTTAATTTCCACACATAGGGACAACAAGATTAAATTTCTTTTCCACTTAACATATATCTTGTATAGTTGGATCTTCTTGTGTCTCGGGAAGGTACTACCATCAACAACAGATGCTTGAACTTCTTGGAAACCATTAAATAATATCGAAACTTGTTTCCAACCCTATTTCCATATAGCATCTTGATATATAGGGGAATCCATTCATAATTATAATTTTCCATCTCATTTCCCCCTAGGGTCACCCGAGACTCCCCCCTTGAGGTGATCACTTCACCTCTAGAGTGATGAGAATACCTAGCTAAGGTGACAATGGGTAGGTGTTCTCTTAGTTGTAGCCATATTTTGGTTTGGGTTGGGATTTTCCCAACCTACAACTTATGCGATAACATGAGGAATCAATAAATCCCATGGAAATCTATAAGACAAAGACTTATGAAACAGGACAAAGTTGTTGATGTTGTTGTTGCAGATGTTGATATTGATAGATTTGTTGATATTTAATTGTAGAACCTTGAGTTATCTCGACCCTGGGTTTTTGTACCGAGAATTGTATCTGTAATGGGTTTTTGTACCCTGGCTTCGATCAAATAAGTCGTGATATGTATTTACAAAGCTTCTGTTCATCTAGGATCCCACTATTGTATACTCTCCTTTGATATTTGAGTAATGAATATATGAGAAATTTTATTTAGGGCTTAAAAATTTGTTTAATTGTGTGTGAATTCTAATATCTTCATTTGTGCAATTGTTATATTTGTTTATTTATTTGTTCAGTTAACGCTTAGGAATACTCTCACCAGAGGAATTTGTCCATAGGTCATGCATTCCAATCTTTCATTTTGGATATGATGTCTATGTATAATATTTTATACTCATGTTCTTTGGTCTAGTTGGGTTGCATTCTTCCCACCATTGCATTCTCTTCAACCACGATCCATTTCACATAAGTCTCAACACAATTTGGGTGAGACCTCCTTCCCTTGTGGAAGGTTGAATATGCTAGTGATCTAGACTACAACGGTTCCTTTGTTGGAAAAATCCAAGAACCTTGGTCTCCAACCATGCACAAAGAAATGGTTTTGTTGTTGGGACTTGATTTCTGAGTGATATTTTATAGGATGCAACATCATATTTTCAAGTCAGAAATTGACAGGTGGTGGGAACAAAGGTGTTACTAGTTCATATTTCAATAAACCGAGTTACGACAAAAGAATTTGAGGGTTGTGAAGAACATAGTCTATTATTCTGAATTGACCAGTGATCATTTTGAAATCTTCTTGATCCAATTTCCAGAGGAATTCTTTCAGTGGCTTGATCGATTACAAGAAGAAACTAAGTTTAAAGATAGATTAAAGAGAAGGATCCATTGGAAAGTTGCACAACTAGTTGTCCTCCATTGATTGGATCACCCGATTTGTCATGCAATATATTTTTGGGTCAAGACTATGTTGGATGGATACATCATTGAATTTTTTGCAGAGAACCACCCGTCGTTTTCGAAAGTAGAAGCGATGTTTTATGAAGGCCCCCGAGAAAGACTATTGAGGGAGATTCCTTTGTGAAAGAAGGTTTTGTTGGTGGAATAAGGAATGTTTCCTATTTCATCAGAAGAAATGGCAACATAAACCCCTACACAAGAGGGGCCAGTGATTTAGGCAAAGGTTTCATGAGTTAGGAAATTCTTGAAATATGGGGGGTCATCGTCGTCGTGAGAAAAGTGCTAGAGATGAATGCGCTCTAAGAAGGGATGTTATGATTGAAAAGAATTGGTGAGAGAAGATGAGAAAGACAATGAAGAGGCCAGATTAGTCGTCGAATATGATTGACATGGAGAGTAGCCATAGGAAAGAACTGGAGAAGTTGTGGGAGTTGTAGATATGTGGAAGACTAACCAATCATTGGTTGAAGGAAAGATTTCAGGATAAAGATGAAAGTTCTGAAGGAAGAAGATGAGTAGGATTTAGGATAGATGAGGGAGTTAGGATAGACACCAATTCAGGAGAATAGGACTCAGTCATAACCCTTGAAGGAGTTGCGGGAGACTCAGGTCTTGCTACACTGGAAGATGTTGAGTCACATCAAGAAAATGGTACATTGTTTCACAATTACGCGACCCCTTCGGTGAAAGAATTCCATTCCAAAAGAAAAGGAATCCACCATGGATCACCCTCGCCCTCAATGCCTTCTACAAATCTGGTAAATTCTACACTGAATCCTATAGTAATTTATATTGTTTCTCACAGATATAATACAATAGGTTCGAATTATAATAGTAGTGGAAGTGGAGCAATTTCTTCAGCTCTAATACAACCAGGACCATCAAGATTTATATTAATAGGATCCCCCAGTTCCCTGATGGGAAATCAACACAAGATCTCACTCACCCGATACCCAAAATTATGGGTTAAAGGGGATGAGGATGTAGAACAACACTGGTTCTTATGTGAATATATACAGAGGTCCCGCGAAACTTTAGATGCCAATAAAATAGTCAAATTCCAGACCACATTGATAGGTAGAGCATTAAAATGGTACATGAAGTCCATCGAGCCCAAGAATCCTCAAGGGAACCCCCGAGACAACCCTTTAATCTTGCTAAGGTCAAACAAATATTTATTGCAAAGTTTCTCCTACCTCAATATGAACAACATTCCCTCTCTGAGTTGCGGGAGATCAAGAAGCGAGACAGGGAGTTTGCTTGGGAGTACAACCAATGATTCAAATATGCAATTGGGAAGATAACAAACCCAATTCATGAGAATCATCAACGTGAATGGTTCATTCAGGGGCTCTTTCCTTTGACTCAGATTCCTCTTACTCAACAAAGACTCGCCACTTTGGGTGAAGCATTAGAACAAGCCATGAAAATTGAAGTAATGATAGGCTACCCTCAGAGCTTGCACATTATGCAACCTACCGAGGATAATAATCTTGCACAACTCCAAGGACATATTTCCATGATGACTGAGAAAATTCAGGAGTTGGCCCTACTTAAAGGAGGTCAACCACGTGTTTGGTGCACTGGTTGCTACACTAAAGGTCATACAATGACAGAGTGTCCAAGATCATGGGGTTGAGGAGATGTGAGCTACCCGATGCCTCCACCACTAGTCAGACCATCAGGTGGTGTTTCACAATTTTTTTTTTTTAAATAATAATTAAAGAAAATATTAACTTTATTTGGAAAAAAATCTACGAGTTTATTCACTTATTATTTCACATACAAACCTTTTAGAAGAAAATCTAGGAAAAAAAACACACACACAATTATTGAATTCCATTAACACATTTTAACTTATTTTAAAACCATTCAAATTATTATAATTTTTAAAAAAAATAATAATTTAAATAAAACTTTATTTTACTTAAAAAAAAGAAGCTTTTCATTAAAAAAAAATGTTTTATGACTTATAATTTCACATGCAAATTTTTAAAAAAGGAGAGGCAAGAAAATAAAACACAGTTATTGAAATTCATTAACACAAAGTGAGGGTGTTGAACTAAGTAGGATATTATGGTACAATAAACATGATAATCAAACCATAGAATGAGCGGTATATTCTCCACCTAGATTCAATTCCTACAAGTGACATGTTGAGATCTTAATGAATATATTGTTGTAATAGTCTTAAGCCTATGTTGAAAAAGCCTAAAACTTTGCATAATCTATTTTATTATGAGTAACATCCTCTAAACAAGGCTGTGTGGCAGCGTAGTCCCTGCCAACTAGGCTAGAAAGGAAAATGTAGAAAATGGGGTCGAATTGTAAACGAAACAAAGTGTTCGGTGCAAAAATTATATCACAGAAATGTTGTGTGAAACATGTATATCACAGATAATGGGGAAAAAGTAAATGATGCTTGGCAGGCAGAGCACCATCTATTTTTTGAAAGTATATAGCAAACATAATTTTTTTGAAAGTATATAAAAAACTACAAATTTGTTGACAGTGGAAGAATAAATTTGGAAATTTAAATGCATTTTCCATATGGATTGGTGAAAGATAAAAATATATGAAGACATAAAATTAAAAGGATATAAGAAATATAAAAATTTAAATGCATTTGTGAGCATGGGGTATAAGTAAATGATGCTTGCATTGTAGAGCACCATTTATTTTGAAATATATAAAAAAATAAAAGTCTGTAACATATAAAAAAAAAATGAAATTGTCATACAAACTGGTGAAAGATAAGAATAAAAATATGTAACATATTACAAATTAAATGCACTTGTCATACAAACTAGTGAAAGATAAGAATAAAGTTTGTAACATATAAAAAATTAAATGCATTTTTATTTGAAATATGTCAAAAAATAAAAGTTTGTTACATACCACTGGAAATTTTGAAATATACGAAGAAATTAAAGTCTGTTACATATAAAGCAGAATTTAAATGCATTTGTCATGTAGACTGGTATTGGGGCTCACGCGGACCATTAGAGAAATATGTACAAGAAACATGATTGTGGAAAGAAGATAGAGTGCAATACCTGCAAAAATAAATAAATGGAAAGGTATAAGTGTTTGCCTATACATCTGTATTTAAGAAACTGGAATAACTGGGTTGATAAACAAAGAAGGATGTGATCAGTAAAATTACAGTGAGGGTACATATGAGCCCTTTGGCTAGCTGATTGAGGATGTCGTTTCATTGATGTCTTCGACGAATGAGGTTTCAAGGATGTCCTTGATGGCTGCTAGAGTGCTGGAAACTGCCTATTGCCTTTCGTCGCCGGCCTATGTCAATTTCCTTTCGAGCCATTCTTCAATGTAGCTTCTCATTGGGGTGACGTTGATCTCATTCTGGATTTTTATGTTGAAAAGATCGTTTTCTAATTCCTGGAAGTCGATAGAAATATTATAGAGAGCCTGATGAATTCCCTCATTCTGTACCGCATATTTGAATAGCCAGTCGTGGACGCGAGCTTGATAAAATTGAAGGATGTTGTAAAAATTTTCCAGAGACAAGGCCTTAAACATAGCACTTGTTTATCGAACTGTTGTTTGGTTAAGGATAAGGAGTTTGCAATTAATTCGGGGTCTTGGAAATCGTTGGTTTTCCCGGCTAAGTCTCTATTTGAAAGCCTTGTGAATAATTTATCTTTCTTCGGTATGGATTGTTCACATGAACGAACAATGAGATGCAATTTATTCACTTTTTATTTCCAACATGCATTCAATTGACAAATCCGGTTTTTGGATGGAAGATCTTCTTCTCTTCTTTTTGTTTCTGTCATATTGTTGACAATCTTGTCAAAAGGAATGACCGTTTTTAAAAAGAATTTTTCTTCATGTTTTAACTCAGCCTGCAAAAGATGGAGCAAACTATGTGCCCTAGTTCCAAGGGAAGTGGTGGTTTTTGGTCTTTTCCACGCCTCGATAACTAGTTCCATTCTTTTTTTGATATTATTCTCCACATATCCTTTACAGGATGCGAGCAGGGTGGAGGATGATTTTACATTGGGTGCAAGGGTTCCAGGCATGGCTATTGCCGAAGGATTGACAAGAAATGGCATAGGAATGAAAGTGTCTTCCAATTCCTTGACCTGGTCCTTTAGTCTGGAATTCTCGGTCTCGAAGCCTCCAATGGAATCATGAAGTGCTTCTCCGCTCGCGGTGTCAATTTGACAGATTTGGGACGATCGCATGTTGGCAACGTCAACCTCTGAACGAGATTTGCATTTCTTATTTTTAACATATTTTTTCTCAATTATCATTTTTTTGGACTGGTTATAAAAAACAATGTTCTCGAACACGAAGGATTCATCTTCGTCAAAATTTTCTGTAACAGATATGTCCATTGGATGGCTATGGTGGATGGTGTCTCCGGGCTGATCAAGGAAGTGGATCATACTGTCCATATCAGTGTCAAGTTCCATGTTCTCACTCTGAATTTTCAACTCTTCCGCCTGGCCCAAATGTTTTTTTCTCTTCTTCTCAACTGGAAGCTTATGAGAACTATTAATTTTAGAATGAGGAGGGTCATTATATTCTCCTCCGTCTGAAGAACTCTGAGTTTCTTTGTTGTTATGGTGGGTCGTTGGAGCGATGCTCCGGGATGTTGTACTTTTTGGAGTGGTATTTACGGATTGAACACTCTTGTCACTGGGGCCTTTCCCCTGTTGCGTGTACAAATTAGTGCATCTTTTCACCATGTCTACATCGTCGACATCAAAGGCAAGACCGTTGTCGCCACTGTCTTTGTTTTTGGGCAGGTGTTTATTTAAAAAACAATCGTCGAGGCCAAGTGTTTGTAAATGTTGTTGAAATATATTATAGGGGTCAAACCCTCTTATGATTTCAGCATATATTAGGTTGGAGATGCTAGAATGTGCTGGGAAATCGTCAATTTTGTTGATGTTTTTCAACACGAACTCCCCTACTTTCCAAGGAAGAGGAATGAACTGATTTTGTTTCTTCTTTTGGAATAGATAGAACTAGTAGCTGTATTGACGTGCTACTTCTACAACAAAAATTTTGTTCGTAATGTGACATGGAAGGAGAGAAGGATGTTCTGTGGAGCCAAAAATTTGTATCACAGTGTAATTATCCAAAAGTTTGATTGTTCCCTTCTTGTCCAAAAAACTAGTTGCCTGTTCAGATATGCAGGGAGCATCTTCTCCTAACAACAAAACTTTGAAAACAGACAGGAAGCCATTAAAAACCTCATAAAAATAGTGGGAAGCCTTGTGCTTCCACAAGGCCTGGTACCATAACATTGCTGGATAGAATTCACAGTTGACATTCTTGGACAAAAACAGTTGCGGAAACCAGCAAGAATGCGCTATTGCAAAAACTAAATAGGACAACATATAAAATTTCTTTTCCCTTTTGTAGCTTGACAATTGGGAACAAATTTCATGGGAAATTAACCTGCCCCAATAAAAAATGGCTTGGTCGTTGACTGTGAAATATAAAATATAAAGACCCATGAGGGAAACAGTTGCTGTGGACTCCTGTCCCGTTATTCTTGTAAACAAACAGGCAATTTCACAAAATGGATTTCTAAATGAACTAAGAAAAGAAAATATTATTGTACATCTAAAAAATAAGAAAAGCAACAAGTATTGTACATCTATCCTTAGGATTTGGACCCAGTTCTTTGGGCCAGAACATTGAATGTATCTGCGACAAACACATGCATGGGATCCGAAGTATGCAAGATCCTTGCAGTTTTCTCCTCAATGAATCATCCTGTGCTAAAAATGATAGTTTTCAGAAGCTTCCCGTGAGGAAGAAGACGAAAAATGTTGTAGGGAAAATGGAATAGCCCTTAGCTGAAACTGCCTTTGCATAGTCCAAAAAAACTCAGGAGCATAGGTTGCACGTGCAATTCCAGATGGCCAAATTAGTCCATTCTGGGCATAAGGAGATGACTAGTAGAAAAATGCATTGCAACAATGAGAGTTTTGGACCTGATTCCCGAAGATGTTAATCATAATTTTTTTTTCTTGAAATATATCTGTGGGAGCATCAACATATCATTGCTTTACAATGAAACTATTCGGCGCAGAACTGACTAATTTGGAATTCTGGAATTCCTACTTTCGCGCTGCAAAGTGGCTATTGCGTTAACCGCCGATTTCTTTTATGAAACTCCTTTTGGTGTTGTCAAGACTGCCATCACCGAGCTGGGAAGTTCCGTCCGTTATGGTTGATTTCAATTTGGGCACAGGAGTGGGAAGATTCTCTTCATTTCCATCATCCATTTCCGTATCATTGCCCATCAGATCATCTTCTTTCGACTCAGAATTCATGACATCAACTTCTGCGACAACCATGAATGCAACTGGGCAGGTTCTCTGAATAGGCAGGGTTGCCTTGGAATTATTTGGCTTGAAATATATCTCTCGGTTTACCAAGGGACCATCTCCTTTTTTGCTCCTGGGTGGAGGGAGATGAATAGTAAGAATATGCCCTGGAATAGTGGAACCTCTGGCCATTATGCCCCAATGTGTTTACTGTGTCTGGAAATAATTGCTGCCAGAAGTTATTAAGATTTTGTGTTTGCTCGAGACGATGTTTGAAATGAAAATCAGGGAGGAATAATATAACCATCGAAAAACTATGGTTTAATGTGTATCAATGGAATATCTCCTCGGGCCTTTCACTGATCAATCACAAGCTCCAAGGTTCGTGCGGAATGAGCTGTCACCATCACAGCTCACTAATTGCACAATTAGAAAAAAGTGCGAAGGTCGCGGTGACGACGAAGAGAGATTAAGAATTAGAAATTTCTTATCAGCACCAACCCGCTAGCGCACAAAAAAAAATATTGCATCCTCTTTCAAATGAATACTTGGAAAGGATAACATACTTGTGCACAAATCTTAGTTTAATTCGTAGTAATGACAATTTTTCTCCGGATTTCTGGACATTAATGACAATCTTAACGGTTCCTGCAGGATGACTACTAGCATTAAAGCTTAATTATTGCATATTTGGAAACAAGTACGAAGGCAATGGTGATGGAGAAACCAATTCCAAGAAATACCTAAGCATGGAAAGTGGTCGGGCGGGTTACAAAAGAAAAACGACAAAAAATATACCCAGGGGACGTGAAAGGCCGATGGTCATATTGCATCTGAGTGACAGATATCGGCTGTCAATTTTTATGTCTACGGATGATAATCCCTATTAAATATTGGACATTATCTAAAGACATTTTAAATTATTAATATAAAATATTGATATTGTTCCGTTAGCTACAAATAATACCGAAGAGTTCCGCGATATACAAATTGATAGACAGTCTTTTGGGCTGGCTCCTTCAACATTGTATTTCTATTGTTCTCTGTTGTTCAAACAACACTTGGGCTGGTGGGTTAAAAATTGGCCCTTTGTTGTTTTGTGCCCTACAAATAGCACCCACATTTCCGTGATATACAAATTCACAAGCAGACTTGCCAGCTATTTGAATTTTAAGGGACTCGTATTCATGTCATAGCACAATTAGACTTGGGCCAGTTTATATTCGTTTCTTACAATATCAAACGGGGAAGGGGTTAGTCGAGCTGGTGATATAAAAGTAACTGAAATCTGAAATCGTGAATCCGCCAGCTTCTGCACCTACAAGTTTTCCAAAAAACGAGTAATACATACTGAGTATGTAGTCTTATAAACTATGGACATGAAATTTTTATAGATCATGTACAGATCCGCCATTCCATATTTAGCCACTTTTTGATCTGTTCACATGGGTGCAGTCCATTGGAGTGTTGTTGGATGATGGTCACCATCTCTACTTGGGGGCCAAGAAGGTGAGCAAGTGGGACAATTCAGTAGACCAGGTGACCATGGCCTTGGATGGCCAACCCATAACTCTTCCTCTGGGTGAGGGAGCTACATGGGAAACTACCTCTGGACTTAATGTAACTCATTCTGACCACACCAATGCAATGGTTTTCAAGTGGAGGACAAGCTAAAGATTAGCGCTTTCGTGGTGCCCATCAACAAAGAAGAATCTCGAGTCCATAAGTACGGGATCATCGTTGGCGAAGACTGCTTCGCCCATCTGGAGCTGAGATTCAAGTTCTACAGTCTGAGCCCCAATGTGAGCGGTGTGCTTGGACAAACATATGGGGCAGAATACAGAAGCCCTGTGAAGATGGGGGTGGCCATGCCAGTCATGGGAGGAGAAGCCAATTATGTCACTTCCAATCTGTTAGCGATAGAATGAAAAGTTGCCCGCTTCGCCTCCCACTCTTCCAATGATCATCAATATGCCATGACCAATGCACTCAACTGCAACAACGGATGCGGTGACGGTCGTGGGATTGTCTACCATGTGTATAAAAGTGATAACGATCGAGAATAATGGTATTTGTGGTAACGTGGAATTTCTTTCCCCTACAACATGAATAAGTATTGGTAATTGTGTGGTAATTGTATTGGTAATAACTATGCAGTATTCTTAGAAATTAAGCGATACAATTTAATTAAATGACTTCATCACATAACATGCATGCCTTTGGATCGAGCATGACACTCTAATGCTTCACGACTGCTCCTGCGGCTAGGGTTAAACCCTAGCCATCTTTCCTTTTGCAACTCAGCCTCTTGTCCGTAGTTTTACTCTCCTCCATGGCAGCATTGGCCTCCACTCGCAGCGGATTCAACCACAACCCTCGTAGTGGTTCTACTCAATCCGGCTATGTTGTTCAACCATGCGTTTCTCTTTCTTCCGAACCTTTGGGTAGCACCTCAGTTTCTTACAGTGAGGCTGTTAAATCTCATATTTCAGCTCATTCTCCCCCCTTTTCTCCGTGCTCGGTTCAAGAAGCCCTGACGATTTCTCTTCTCATGGGTCAGGAAGTTGAAGATGAGGAAGCTTATTTTTGGGAAAATGATTTAATCTGTCGGTTCAATGGGCTTTGGCCACGACTTGTGGACCTCAATGGTTGGATCTCATCCCATTGGAAGCCTCTCATTAAGGAAGATTTGTTCATTCACCCCTACTCAAAAAGTTTCTTCATTGATGAGTTTGATCTTGCAGCAGACCGAGATCTGATCCTTGACTCTTGCCCTTGGTTTTGGGGAAACTCAGGTTTGTGCATGATGGCCTGGACTCCTTGCTTCAATCCTCTAAATGATGTTCTTTAGTCTGCTCCAGTTTGGGTCAAACTTCTGAATCTTCTAAAAATTCTCTTAGAGATATTGGATCAGCATTAGGAAAGTTTCATTTTGCAAGTAAAGAAACTAGAATCCATAGCATCACCTCATTCGCCAAAATTTGTGTGGATTGGAATTTAGCAAAGGGTTTCCAGTATAAATTATTTTGGGTTGCAAAAACTACTCCTGGACCCAAAAGCTAGACTATGAAAGAATCTCTCTACGATGTCGGGCTTGTTTTGAAACAAGGCACATAGCAACTCATTGCACTAAGGGAAATAGGAAGCCGGGGAAGAAACAACGTAAATCAACCTTGTCGAAAGGTTCCAATGAAGATCATCAACTAATTATTAACAATCGAAAATCCTCTCCAGACCCAGATTCTTTGAGCCATGATTCCAAAGGTATGTCTACTCAGGAGACACCTCTGAATCTTTCAAATATTGTCCCTCAATCGAAGAGTAAATCTTCAACTTCTCTTGATCCGAGAATATAAATTTTTAAGGCTTCAGATACTCCTGATACGATAATAGAAAGCAAGGTTCTCCTCAACTCCCCACCTCCTTCAAGCTGGGCATATGAGGCCGATAAAGATGAAGCAACATTGACAACTCCAAAGAAATCAAGTCCCCCAGATCAAGAAAATATGGGGACAATTGAATCAACAACAACATCAATACCTGTCAAAGAAGGTTGGACAATAGTTGGGAAGAAGAAAAAGACATCGCCAAAAATACAACCAATGATGACCAGGCGTCGATCCCGAAATAAAAAATAATCATTTGTTGCTTTTGTCAATTATTAGGCCATCAATTTGTCCGAATTTATTCATGTAAGGATTTATGGAATGTAGTATTTTTGGATAACTTGAAACATAGGAAAGTGAACTTGGAATTAGGTAAGATAAATCGAGAAATTAGACTTAGGATCTTTTTTCTATGTACTTGTTTTCGGCGAGGCTGTTGATCTTTTATAAATACAATTCTAACCATTTCTATTAAAAAAAAACATGCATGCCTTCTGGCTTGAGATATGTACAATTCAATTGAAAAAAAAGAGGACTTACACGATTATGCTATTCTTTAAAATAAATAAATGTATTTAAATTGGAGATGCCTTGAGATATGTACAATCCAATTGAAACAAGGAACTAGTCCTTGTATTAAAATGCCTTTAATATTCTGTGTTATCTTAAGTATACATTGCATGAGAGAGAAAATCTATGTTCACATGAGCATCTGCCATCATTTCTACAATGAGGCTTAAAAAAAATGATCCAATAGCATTATAGATAAATAAAATTTGTTATTTCTAATATATCAACATTTTAAAACAATGACAAGTATATAAGTGGATTTAAACAAAGGTTGAAGCAGAAAGACAATGAAATATTAGTTATAAATATTACATTAGGGAAACATATAAAAAGAAACCTTAAAAACATGTGTCAAAATAATATGTTTAAGATGTTATTGTACTCAGAAAATGTTTATAAATTTAACAAAATGACATATGGAATAAGTGTGCATACAACTATGTTAAATAAATGAAACATTAAATCCAGAACTGATTAGGGCCATGATAGTTGCAATTTCAATTCACTAATAATCATTTTACAGTAGTTTGTAAAGTACCTAAACTGGTGAATATCATCAAGTGAAAAATAACAAGATCATAAGACTAAGATCATATGCGATTGAAAATAACATGGTTCAAAATAAGACTAAGATATGAGATGTCCAAAATACAACACTATTGATTAATTTCGTGCTAAGAAAATGACACATTTAAAGTACATTAGAACATAATAAGATTAAAATCTTAAGTGCAGGCTTCCTATTAGTCATATGCAATGTGAGATTTACAGATTTGTCATCACTAGTACATTAGAACATAATAAGATTAAAATATTAAGTGCAGGGTTCCTATTAGTCATATGCAATGTGAGATTTGCAGATTTGTCATCGCTATTACTTTCAAGTGACCAAAAACATTTCCCAATATTCGAAAATGTTGCAAAGGAATATTGTCAACTATACTGCTAGCCTCCATAGATGACCGTCAATCATGAGAAGCCATGAACAAAACATAAAACTTCATCGATTCTGTGGACTTGGTTGAGGTTGTTGATTTTTTCTTTATATAGGAGTATAAGAGAACCTGAAAAAAAAAGAAGAGAAATAAGTCAAAATAGAATAATTTTCCATATTATTGATCAATAGATAAAACCAATAATTTAAGTTTTTTTTAGTGTAAGAAAATTTATGTTATTTACTTCTTTATTCATCCTATTTGCAATACTATATTGTCTTCATTTAGTGTAAATTTGTTGTGAACTTGGAGGTCACGTAGCATATAAACAATGTCTGGTTTTTTCTAAAGATATATTTCATATGGCATTTGTATCAGATCAATAAGTAGTGTTTGCAATATAGGTTCTCTAATTATGCATTGCAAAACACTATTGGTAATGCTTCTAATAATAGCGTTTATGTAGTGTCTATAAAGAAAAATACATTTTTGGTTGCATTTCATGCAATCAATTGTTGTATCTTCTATCGATGCAGAAGCACTGGATGGAAATTTGCAAATGGCACATACAGGTTCAAAAGGAGTTGAATACGCATTTGCTATTTTCAGTGTACCTTCAACCTATTTATACAATATTTTAGTTAACAATAGAACAACATAATACATATGTTTTTTAAATAATCATATGTATGAAGTTTTTAAATGCAGGTATACATCTATATACTTACAACATTTTTTGAGCTAGTTATTTTCTTTAAAGATTGTGTTGCATCTGTTCTGAGTACTGTTATAAAATTTGATTGCATTGTGCATAATATCTTTTATTTTACATCTTTTCTCTTTGTAATGTTCTTTAACAACAACACATAAAATTCTTTGTTTTGTAGTTGTTGTTCCATTGATGTAAAAAAATGTGCATACGTTTCGAACAATTGAAGCTGTAACATGAAACATCATGGTAATTATGTAATCTTATTAAGGATATATAAATTTAAAATAAAAATAACTAAATATGAAAGTTGTACCGTTGCTTTGTCATTTTCTGAGTTGCCATATTTTATATGTAAAATGTACTGCATCCCCACTTTTTTTGCAACTGTCACAACAGCTCCAATTGTGCCAATTGGGTAAGGAGTTGTACTTTCTGTTTAATTGTTGTGTCTGGTATGAAGTTGTACTCTTTGCAAACAAAGTAATTTTTTCTACAACACTGAATTCATCTAGTGATATAATACGATCACAGTCACCACGATCATAGATAGTTTTTGGCAAAATTTTAAAATGTGTAATGGAGAGTCCATTGCCAGGTAAGTTCTTTTGTTCATGTTTTCGAATAATATGTGTAGGAACAATCAATGTAACTATCATCATGCCTTTGTCATCTGTCATGTTAGGACACAAAATTCTACGTGACTTATTTGTTTTGTCCATATATGTATTATATACAGCCATTATGTCTCCAAAAAAACCTTGTCTAGTTCTACGATTGCTCAAGTCTTCAATGGATACTATAGTAGAAGCAATATATCTAGGCCTACATACAAGGAATGCATAAAATAAGTAATGCAAGCTATAGTTTATATGCCTTTGTTTCATAACTACACAATTTAAATGCACAATATCAATTACATTTTTTATATACATATTTTTTAAGTTGTTATTGTGCTATGTTAGTTTCTTTGGTTGTGCTTTATGTTGTTTCTTGTGAGCTGAAAATGATAATTGTATATGACATTTACATTACAACTACATCATAGAAATACTAGGAAACACATTTATTTTCTAAAAATAATGGACAAATAATCTATATGTATTTACCTATGAATTTGTTGTTCTTGTGTTGTTTGCGATGCTTCAGTGCCAATACTTCCTTCACTTGTCCAACTTCTCCTAGTTTAAATATTTTAACATTTAGCATGTAAAAGGAAAGTATAGAAAGTATATATTTTTATTATTTTCATATCAATATACACCTTGCACATTTACATTCTTTTTTTGATATGGAGATATGTAGATAAACTATGCAATACGTATGAGCATATAGTATATTATAAAGTACATGAATGTTGATTGCATATGCATGATAAAATTGCTTCATGATATGCTAGGCAAATTTGAAAATGAAAAGTAATGATGCATTGCTAAAGACTATGACAATAACAAATGTTTATTGAAAATATTTCTATATTTGATATTTTCAGAACATCAAACAAACCATTATGGTGAATTAGATATGGGATTTCCCAAGGATATAAAAGGAACTAATGAGTTTTCATAGGAAAATGACATAGATATTATTCTTTGGTATAATATCAAAGATTGAACAATACACATGATATTAGATATATACATAGATGCATATACATAATGTAAGTTCATCGTGGAAAAATATAAAACATTGAAACTATTGTAGGGAATAAGTTTATATTACCAATTACTATTGAAAAGTATAGATGTTCACCAAAGTGATTATATAGAGAAAAAAAATCAACGTGCATTTACATTCTTGTGTCCAATATCATTATATCTAATGTAGGTTGTGGTTGTTAATTGTAATTGCAAAGGCAAGGCTAATCAACTTCTTAATACAAGAGAATGAATAGTATTTTGCAAGATTAAAAAGATTGTTTTTACAATGGGAAGGGATATGTTACATCAAAATTAGAACAATGGAATTTAATAATAAACTATTATTGTAAAAATATGAAAGCAAAGGAAGATTAGAAGATAATTTATTAATATAAAATTTATTTGATCATTAAACTAAATTTTATTAAGGACAATTACAAAAAAAAACGAGCTCCACGAAAATCGCGACCTAACATGCAGGGGTGTGAGGACGCGACCCAGATCGGGTTCTTTGCAATGCTTAGGGCCTCCCCAACCATGGACGCTGGTGGGGGCACCATCCCTACCTCTCTCCCATTGCCAGAACTGGAAGCATTCAAGAAGCTGGTCGCCGCAGCCTCCAAGAGACCGCCGTCAGCAGCGCAGCAGAAATTTGTGAAGAAATTGGACTGCATCCCCAACGTTGAATTGCCATTGGAAGAAACTTGCAGAACGACAGTCAACTTAGCAGACAAAGGAATCATCGGGCAATTCACTGGTCTCTGGCCCTCTCCCAAATCCGTAGATGCCTGGGTGCAGAGGAACTGGAATCCGCTCATATCAGAAGGAATAAAGAGACACTTCGTAGGGAAAGGATACTTTGTATTCATCTTTCACAACCCTGAAGATAAAAACCTCATCTTCATAAACGGGCCGTACTTCATGGGGCCATAGGGGTTATACCTGAACAAATGGACCTCGGAATTCGACCCAGCCCAGGATGTGCCCTTGGCCGTCCCAGTGTGGGTTCGTCTACCTCATCTCCCCTTACATTACTGGAACCAAAAATCTTTGCATGCAATCGGAAACACGCTCGGAAGGTATATAGACCAAGCAGTGAGAAAAGATCAGTACTCATGCACAAGGATCTGCGTGGAGGTTGATCTGGAAGTGGTATTACCGGAGGCAATTAAACTCACGACCACACACTGGACGCACATTCAGGAGCTATACTATGAGCAGCTACCCTTCAAATGCCGGCACTGCCATGGCTACGACCATTTCGCAAGACACTGCAAAAAAAAGAATGCAGAAGAAAGTGAAAATGCGAAAGCAAATCAGTGGACCGCAGTACAGAAAACAGGGACAGCAAAATCCAGAACCAAAGGAGAAACCAAGAATGACAACTCCGGGAAAATAGAGAAAGAGAAAATCGATGGGAGCTCCAACCCCCCACCGCATGCAGAACCTCAAACATAAAAGGTCATCAATGACACAGAAGAACCAGAAATTATGGACAGCAGGATACAATCAAGTCCCCCTCCAAATGGGAAAGATACAGGGGCACCTGGGCAAGCGGAAGGAACCCTGGAAGTATCCCCCTCTCCATCATATGCTGACATAGACAGAAAGAAATCAATAGATCCATCAAGATCCTCGGAGGATGAGATCCTAGAAAGTCTAGCCAAAAGAGCAGGAAGGAAATCTCGTAAAGAAGCAAGGGTGGAAGAGGCAGAAAGACAAAAGACTCAAGGAAGCCAACCCACCATAGAAATGTCAATCGGCAGAAACAAAAGAATAAGGTCTTTAAAAGGAGGAGGCCCAATCACCCCTAACAACAAGTAATGACAATCGTCTCTTGGAACTGTAGAGGACTGGGGAATCCGACAAAAATTGAAGCGGTCAAGGATCTGATGAAAGTGGAACCAACAGATATCCTCATGCTCCAAGAGACAAAAATCGAAGGGGAAGCCCTTCTAGATATTAGCAAACACAAATGGCAAAAAAACACAGTGAAGGCAATCAACGCAAGGGGCACTTCCGGAGGCATAGCAACATTGTGGAAGGCAGAGCAGTTCAGCCTTGTCAACTCCTATAATACGCAGCACTGGAGCTTTACAGAGCTTAAGCACATAGCAAGTAAGTTAACTATCACACTATTCAATTTATATGTTCCGACTTTGCACACTGAAAAGAAAGAATGTTGGAAAACTTTAAAAGAATTTCTAGAGAAAAACTCCCCAAACAATATAATCATAGCCGAAGACCTTAACCTAGTCATGAATGGAAAATAAAAAAGGGGAGGAAGGCCCAACAAGTACCAAATGATTTTTGTAGTAGAAGACATCATACAATAGTGGGACCTAATGGATTTTAAACCAAGCAAAGGGCTGTACACTTGGACCAATAACAGGATAGGGGAGGAACACATTTCTGCCAGATTGGATAGGTTTCTGGTCCAAGGCACTTTGCTGTTGGAAAGGAAGCTAATTTCCACTGCCATCCTCCCTAAGCTTACCTCGGACCACAAACCCATCTTGCTTCAGCTAGAGGAAGAAGAAAATTTAGGCCCAATCCCTTTCATATTCAGCCCATTATGGAAAAAAAAGAGTGGGTTCATAGAGACGGTCCAATGGGCATGGTCTACCCCAGTTAATGGCTCCCCCAATTTTGTCTGGGAACAAAAACTAAAAATAACAAAAAAAGCCCTCAAGGATTGGAGCAAACTCCCGGAAAGCAACCCCAATACCCAAAGAAAGGAAACAATGCAGCAGTTGGGACAGCTACAGTTTGAAATGGAAACAATAGACATTGCCAAAACAGATCTGGAAAAGGAGCAAGCAACCCAATGTAGAACTTACCGCTCCTTCAGACAGGAAGAAGAGTACTGGAGGCTAAAATCCCGTAGCCTTTGGTTGGAAGCTGGCGACAGAAATACATCCTACTTCCACCGTCAATTCAAAGCCTACCTCTCCAGGAACCATATCTCCGAGATCACGACCAACGAAGGGAAGCTCTGCAAAGGAATAGATCAAATAAAGGCCGCTGCTGCCTCACACTTCCATCAACTTTACAGCAAAGAGAACCATGACAATGAAGAAGGCTATAACGAATTCCTCATGAATACCTCGGCATTGGTCACAAAAGAGGATAATACAACATTATTGAGTCCAATCAGCGAAGAAGAACTCAACAAAATCATCTGGTCCATGGATCCGGACAAAGCCCCAGGTCCAGATGGGTTCACTATCCATTTTTATAGGATCTGCTGGAATATAATCAAATCTGATCTCATAAGAATGATAAAAGGAGTCCTTCAAAAAGAAAAAATAGGAGGCAACACTAATTCTACTTTCCTAGCGCTAATTCCGAAAGAAACAAATCCCGCCTCCTTTGACAGATTCATGCCAATCTCCTTATGTAATGCCTCTTATAAGATTATTTCAAAACTCCTTGCAAATAGAATAAAACCTCTGTTGGGCAAGCTTATCTCAGAATCGCAAGGAGGATTTTTCAAAGGGAGACATATCTTGGATAATGTAATCCAAGTCCAGGAAGCTATGCACTCCAACAACCTCAGAAAAGAGAAAGGCATGCTGATCAAGCTAGACATGGCAAATGCCTTCGACAAAGTAAAGCTGTGCTTCCTGTATCAAGTGCTTCTTTCTTTCAGATTTGATCCTGAGTTTGTAAAATTGATAAAAGCCTGTACTCACAGCCCTTGGATTGCCCCATTGATAAATGGGAGACCAACAATTTTTTTCAAAGATACGAGGGGGATGAGGCAAGGATGCCCCCTCTCTCCATTTCTGTACATATTAATGGCGGATACCCTCAACAGGAAGTTGGAACAGGAAATGATAACAGGGGCAGCTCCAGGCTTGAGAATAACAAAGAATCTGAAGCCCATAAACCATGCTCTGTTCGCGGATGACTCTCTTTTTCTAGGAAGAGCCTCAAACAGAGTAGCCACTGCATTCAAGGGCACTCTCCAAGCGTATTGCAAGGTGTCTAGAGCTCTGATAAGCGAAAGAAAAAGTGTTGTTTACAGTTGGAATGTTTCAGATCATGAAACTCAGAAGATAGCAAGCACCTTGGGGTTCAAAGGACACTCCAAATGGGAAAAGATACAATATCTTGGGTTGCCTCTAACATTGGGTGTAAACAGAGTCAGCCTGTGGGAAGGAGTCTTAGCAAAAATCAAAAGAAAAATCGAAGCCTGGGGAGGATACTGGCTCACCCATGGAGGCAAATTAATCTTTATAAAAGCAGTTATCTCCTCATTGCCGATATATCAAGCATCCTATCTCTTAGCACCCAATTCGATAGCAGGGAATATCAACAAACTCTTGAGAGATTTCCTGTGGCATGGTGGGAAAGGGAACCAAAGAAAATTTCATTTAGTCAATTGGGAGACAACCAAGAGGCCTTTGAGAGAAGGTGGACTGCAAATTCGTGACCCAGCTCTTGCAAACACAGCTCTGGGATGCAAAATCTTGTGGAAGATGCATAGCGACCCCTCTCATCCTGTCAGCAAAACATTAAAACACAGATACATCCCAAATGCCAAAATTTGAAATCTCCAAAACGCAGTGAGCGGGAAGACCACGATTTTATGGCAGCTGTGCATCAAAGGGGCGCGATTTTTCAATCAACACTTGTACCGCGTCCATAGAAATGGAACACGCACCAAACTCTGGACTGACAGGATAATGGGGAACCCGCCTATAGCATCAATCACTGGCCTGAAGGAAATTCATGATTTTCTTGAGAGCAGAGGTATCCAGAGAATTTTTGACATATCAAAGTGGGATGAAGACGGATCCTGGACAGAGTGGCAATTCGGCAATGTCCCAGATCGCCTCCTTTAGCAACTTGATATTCTCAAAGCAGAGCTTCGAGAGGCAACTCCTGTGCATATGACAGAAAAAGACACCTGGGGCTGGGGATCCTTAGGAACTTATACATCAGCCAGAGGTTATGCTCTGCTCCAACAACAACAAAATAGACCACTCCCGACAAGGTTCTAGTTGGAGGTATGGGACTCAACGTCGATCCCGAAGGTAAATTTCTTCTTTTGGACACTAATGCACATAAAGATTTTGACGGGAGAAAATTTATTGAAAATAAATATTGCCGGACCACACAGATGTTCTCTCTGCAGAGAAGCCATGGAAACCTCGGACCACTTATTTGTAGGCTGCCATTTCGCAAACAAAGTCTGGCAGCTTACCCTCCAAGGCCTCAAGGTCGCTGTTCCCACCAACACCTCAGTAGTGGAACTATTTACTGGTTGGAAGGATAGTTACCCTTCGCTCTCCTTGAAAACATTATGGGCCAAAATCTGGATCTCCATCCCCAAGTACGTGTGTTGGAAGCTATGGCTAGCAAGAAATGAGCAAATTTTCAACAACACAGAATGGACCCCGAACATGGTAGTAGCGAAAGCAAAAGGTCTCCTTTTAGAAACTTTGAGCTCCCAAAATCACAAAATCGATACCTCGCTACAGCAGGAAGAAAAGGAGTGGCTCGGCTCCTCCGTGTTGAACCTTCGAACCTATAGCGCGGAAAAACCCCATCTAGAAACAGAATGGAGGTTAAGAGACAATCATGACATATTCCAGAGTTGGTGGAAAAAACAAGGCATAACTTCAGTCTTCTTCGATGGCGCCTCCAAAGGAAACCCTGGGACAACGGGAGCCAGAGGAATCATTTATTCCAGTGAAGGGAAAATACTAGAAACCTTTTGCTGGGGTCTTGGACAGCGAACCAACAATCAAGCAGAAATCCTGAGTTTGATCAAAGTTTGCCAGATAGCCAGGGAAAGAGGACATCGGGAGCTACAAGCATTTGGAGATTCCGAGATCTTGATCAAAATGATTCATTCAAGAGGACAGTTTAAAGATGCTGGCCTAAAAAAGAATCTGCAAAGGTTAAGACACATTCTAAAAGACTTTACCTCCTTCAAGTGCTATCATATTCTCAGAGATTCAAACAAAGAAGCAGACAAACTAGCCAACGAAGGCTGCCTCTTAGCCCAAGGAGAACTCAGTGTAAACGGTGGGGATCTAGTTAAAAAATGTATTCCTTGAAAAGGACAACAACTCGTAAAATAATGTAGAAGGCAGAAGACTCCTGAGAAAGATGTAAGGCTCCGGCCAGCTGGAATTCAAATTAATAAAATACTTAACCGTTTTAGTTAAAAAAAAAAACTAAATTTTATTAAGGGAAAATTGATCAAATGACTATGCTTTTGATACTTTAAGCTAGTCTTGCTCCCCCTCATTATGATGGGGATTATTACTATATAGCACAAGATAAATAAGATGGAATAAAAGAGGATTTTTAAGTTATTTTTAAATTCTTGTCACATAAAGAGCATGAGCAAGAAAGGAAGAACTGAGTTGACTGATTGATGCTTTTGAAGGGAAATCAATAGAAGAGAAAGAACAACACAAATTTCTTTGTATTTTTGCTTCTTTGCATTAGGAAATTTATAGTGGTCAAGTTGACATAGTACATAGAAGCATTGATGAATAGAGTATAATAGCAAACATCAATAAACATAGTATAATAGACATATAATATAGAAAACATAATGCAAGAACATGATCATATCTTTGGGACAATGATACTTATTACGCGATAAGTGGATACATATTGTCTGTATCCATATTTTCTAAATGTCAAAAACTTTTGATAAATGTTTTCTGTTTATGGAAAGCTTTAGCCAGGGATCTGCTTTCAATAACTATCGGGATAAATTTTAAATTAGTATTTTAAATATATATTTACTAGCATAAAGTGACTAAGATAAATGTTATTCAAGATCCATAGCAAGGAATGACCTAGTAAGGACTTCAACAAACTTCCAAATTGTCAAATTTGAAAGTCGTTGCATTTGCACTTGATCCAAATATGCAGTTATTGTCAATGTTGTGTAGAGTAATTTTGGTCTAAAAAGCTATAAATTCCTAGTTCCCTTTTTCAAAAGATGTTTAAGTGGCTCTAAAGAACAATACAATTGAAAAAGTTATGAACATGAAAACATGCTAAAACTAGTGTATATATTAGTTGTTGAATTCTCTTAGTCATAAGAAACGAGTTCTCAATGTTATGTATCCATGGAAGCGTTGTCATTGGAGGTTCAGTTTCAAACAAGAAAATATTGTTTGCATTGCAAAGACATTGTTGATTCACAATCAATGTCATCATTTATTTTTTCCCATTTGCACTACTTATTTGTAGAATGGTTGTGACAACATTCCTTATAATAAATTAAGGAAATAATAATTGAATCGATAGTAAGATACAAATAATTGTAGAAATTACAATTTTCAATATTCCTTGGTTATCTAATTGATATAACTAAATTATAAATAAAGTCAAGAATGATAATTCCAAGAATCAGGGTAAGGATATAATGGCAATTGATTTAGGGTACAAGAAATTATTTGTCGCAATGCAAACAAGGAAAGAACAATTCATTCTCTAGTCTTGTCATATGAATGAAGAGATTAAGTACAACCTACGTTAAGTAGTTCAAGATTTTCATTTTACTTTTCATTTTACATTGAAAATTAATTATCTACTATAGTTAGCATAGAGCATATTTGAATTCCATGCATTCACATTCGTATAGTAGTGACATATATATGTATATCATTTTCTATAAAGAAGACATTTCCTTTACTATTGTTGTGAACATACCTTCTAAAACGTTGTTGGCTTTGTTGAGTTTCTTATTCTGTTTCACCTATGTTGGTTTCTTCTTCAACTAACCTGTACATGATAATTATAATTTTTGTTAGCAATGGATAAAATGAAATGTAGAACAAAAGAAACTACTATGCAAAAACAATGTGCAACATATACTATCAACAAAGAATAAAGAACATGTAAAGCAACAAAATATAAGTGAAGTTAGAAATAAGTACCTTTCGATTTCTTGTGCCATGTTTGTTTGTTTGTTTGTGTGTTTTTTATAATTTCAATAGTTGTTTTAATGTATTCTGCAGTAAATAAAGTAGTTAGCTATGCAAATAAATTCTAATAAAATGCAATAGAAACTCTTTTTTTTTTTAGACAATAACTTGTAGAGTATACCAACCTGTTGACATGCGGGACACAATTTGTTGATCTAGTACAAAAAGAAACCAAAAATATTTGAATATGGACATATGCTTTACACAACAGACAATTAGGAAAAATTAACTTGTAAATATGTAGGAAGCATATGGAAATATGCTAATGTGTAATAGTATTTACATGTATGTCAAAGTTCAAGTACTAAACAAAGGGTATCATGATCAGTCCAATATATACCTAATATGAAGATCTTGTATTGTAGATTGGATATGCTTGACCATATATGATCAATAAGTGTTTTTTGCAAATGTTTTTTTGTGTCCAAGAGGAAATGGAGATTGTACCTGGCCATGTAGCTTTCCATTTGTTTTGTTTTTTCAATGCTTTGTAGCATGTCAATATTGAAGTCTCCTAGAATGATAATGACTTTGTTTAGATGTAAAGTACATAATGCTTTTGTAATGATTCTTATTATGTTGGTCAAAGTTGCATGTGGACTGGCATAGATGTTGAGTATTGCGATTTTCAATCCATGAACGATCATGTTTGCTAGCATAGCTTCTACATTGTGTTCTTTGAAATGTCTATGTTCTAAAAGTGTTATATGTTTTTTGACCAATATCATAACTCCATGTTTAATGCAATTTCATATGCAAATGAATTTTGGAAAGTGTTCATTTTTCATGGAAAGTGTCATGTATGTTTCTTGTAGGCACAAAATATTAGATTGCATTGTGTCATAATCATTGCATATGTCAATAATATGTGCATGTAAACTGCGTGTGTTTATTAAAAGAATTGAGATGGATGATTATGAGTGTATGGAGTGATAATCATATTCTAGATTCCATTTTGCACTACTATGTAAACATTGCATCTCGATATCGACTTTTTGTTTGACTTTGAAGTTATTCTTCGTAAGAGGATTTAACAAATACAATGATTCTATGTTTCTTACACGAGATAAAGCTGTGTAGACTAATCCATGTATTCATATCCCAGTAGGGTCAAATGCAACATTGTCTAGGGTTAAACCTTGTGATCTATGTATTGTACGTGCACATGCAAGTTGGATTGAAAATTGTTTTCTGATTTTTAGTTGAATTGTCTTTGATGTCAGTGACATTGGTTTTTCTATTCGTAGCATAGGAATCCAATCTTGGGAAATATCTGGCTTATATAGATAAGCTAGCTTGTTATCTTGTCGATGTCCAATATTTGAATCATAGAAATTAATCCATATTACATCAACTTTATCTGTTTTGGTATAGGCATTGATTATTCCATCTGCACCATTTACCAAGCCATCTTGTGAATCATAGTTGCAAGCATATATTTAAGGTAACATGTTTAATTTTATGACAAGTTATGAGGGAAAAGTAGATGTATGTTGATGGTATGACACATTTTGATGGTTCTCTTCTTCCTCATCAATCGACTTAATTGAAATTTCATTTCTGGGTATGAGCAATAACATATGCTTGTTATGCCTTGCAACATATATATTTTTTAAATAGATAAGGAAATGTTGGGTCATTTGGTGCAGGTCGGATGCAATTTCTATTTAGATATGCCAAATCATCACTTGTTTGGTTGTTTGTGCACATCCTGTTCAAAATCGCGATGAAGTTTTCATCTGTTTGGTGCATTGTAGTATGCAATTCATAACATTTTATATTATATTTTGAAAATTCATGTGTTATTGTTTGCATGTTCATTATAGGTTGTTAAAAAATTAGAGAGTCTTGTATGGGTTGTGCTTGATAAAAATCACCACAAAATATCATATCAATGTTTCCAAAGTATTTGCTTTGTACATGTTTTATGTTTCTTAGTCGATTTTCAATGGAATATAAGAATCGACTTCCAATCAAAGAAGCTTCATCCTATGAAAACAAGTTGTAGTTCTTGGTAAAGTTTTGATAAGGTGTCTAATGTTTCTTTGCTAAGTGGAAGAAAATGTGACTTTTTGAAGTGAATTAGTAATGAAGAGTGGATTTTTGTTCCACCCGCATTATATGTTGCTTTACCTATATATGCCAATATCAAGCCCTTAGGATTCAATGTGTAACGACCCTGTCGTTACGACTACAAGCGAAGCAAAAGTGCATTTTTTTTTGTTTCTAGGAAAGAAGGCGACGATGACAATAATTTAACCACACCACTGATGACAAATGCAAGCACACATTCCAAGCCATAGGAAACTATGAATCCACGCATTGGCACAAGGGCAGCTGGGCGAAATATGCGTAGAACAACAAGGAGGAATGACTACCCGCCTGACGCAAACAAGACACGCCTACAATCTAAGGGAAAACATCTCCCTCCCGACACAACGAACTTGAAGAAAAAGACTAGAACCTCAAGGTGCACAAACCAAACACATGAAGGCGTTCCACCCATGTGCCAGAAGAAACTTACAACACTCGACAACACTCACATAGAACGCACCGAATCTGGCCAAGTTCTTGTTCATCGCTATCCAATAGGGCATGCCATGATCCCCTCATCAGGAATCATGCCATCCCTAGGTGATAGACGCATCAATAACCTTGGCACAACACATCCTATCTGGACCGAGGACTCTAGAAAAATCTGATGCGCTAGGAGCTAAATACCGATAAGAAAACCACGCCCATACCCCAACAATAGGTCGACGATACGCCAGAGGGAGACAACAAGGGAAGACACAAGCCAATACACGACTTCATCAACAACCCAACCCTTTTATCAAGTCTAAACTGGTCAATACTTAGGATCTACATTAACGTTAAATACATATATAATTTAAACAGTCTAAAATACAAATAGTCAGTGATTTACAACCTAACTTAACATGATATACAAATCTAATTTAGAGAGTCGAATTTACACAATTAAACAATAACTATATATCGAATTAACTTAATCATATATCTAAATGAGCAAGTCTAAATGAATACTAGTCAATAATGTGCAAGGCTAAATAAACCTTAAGTGAAATCTAATTCTCAAGTCAAAATGACAAATTAGACAACAATTACAATTCAATCTACCATTGATACAATCTATTCTTAGCAATACCAATATAAATAAAAAGAAACATTCTTGTTATCATGCATAAAGATTATGATTAAAGTCCTATTAACGAATTATCTTCCGAAAAGCTATCTAGCCATAATAACAATATTAAGGTTGTAACGACTGCCATTGAATAAACTTGTGGTCTGAGAATACTATATTCTAGCCAATAAAAGGGGGGTTGTCATAATTAATTTAAAGGTTGTCTATAAAAATGCGAACAAAGGAGCTGGGTGAAAACGCCTTCCCTTACATCTGTCAGCTGTTAAAATAAATTTGATATTAATTGTGCATGCAGTCGGCTATAATTTCATATCTTCCAAATGAAGTAAAGTGCACCACAAAAAAAATGCAGGAGTCACCCCCAACAGACAGGCATCAACATCCAACGCACCATATAATTAAGGATACACATTATTCTGGTCGAACAACATTATGGTATGCCGAGAAATGTGGGCACACCCAAATTTTGCATTAATTAAGGACATGTGCTCATTCTCATGGGAGTAAAATAACTAAGGGAAAGGAAATATCAAATGTATACATGGAAATCAGAAAGAAAAGCAGCATGAAAATATAATTTCTGTTGTGAATCGAGATATTGGAATACTCAGCTGGAAGAGATTGAGAGTTTGCAAAAAGAACATATTTTGAACACTGTCTCTTCTATATCTATTGTATCCACAAAGGAATCCTGAACATTCTGATTTGAAAACAAGAGTGAGTCATGAAAAAGGTGAAAGCAGAAAGCTCCTACCTGATGCTTTAGGTATTGAGTCCATCTGTGATGAAAATTTAATAAAAAGTGAAGTTTACACTAAAGTACAGGAAATTGCCAGGAAAATGCAATCAACATTCTGAGGAAACATAAAAACAGTAAAAGAATAAAACGGTTCATATGAATCATAGAGAAGAATCAAATGATAAAACAATTATTGAAAAGAAAAGTCTTGATGCAGTGGAAGATCATGCTAGTGGAAAAGTAAATGACAAGACAACAGTAGGTGAATCTCCTTCCTTGGAATCAGGAAAGGATGCCAAGAAAATGAACTTGATTAACACAGGTGATGATTAATGCAATGTATTCCCAAGAGGGTAACATCTCCAGGTAATAAGCAAGCGTAGTCTTATCAACAACGACTTCGGTCTTAACCAAGGAAAATAATAGTCTTTTAAGGTAAGACGGAGATGGCTGTTGAATACAAACTAAAAAAGTTTTGAGATGCGAACAAGAGCAAGGCAGAATGGGACTGCTTAACTAAATTCGATTGAACTGTCTAGCTGAGAATTTAACTGTCTAACATAAAGAATTTGCAGAGTTAAAAAGGGTCATGTAAGCTAAGTTTATTCGTTGAGTTTATAATATTCCAAAATAAATTCGTTGAGTTTATAACATTCAAATGAATTCACTGAGTTTAACACATTCAAAATAAATTAATTCACTGAGTTTATTTATTTATAAAAACACCATCTAAAGACCAGAAGTATAATTCGTTTTAATCAATTATACACTGGCTGTCTAAAATGAAAAGCATGTAGCTTGTCGGGCACCTGGAAATCTAAAAAAAATATAACCAAAAATATAAATTCGTTAGGCAAAATTTCGCCCCCAAATCAAACGAAATGCAGCCTAAGAAGTGGCAAAATCGCTAGGAAAACAAAAAGAATAGCAATATTAATCAAGCAATGATTGTAGTCTGGCAATGGAAAAATCGCAGTCTTAACTAGTGGTGAAAAATGCAGTCTCAATCGTCTTCAAATGTTAGAGTGTAGAGGTAAATAAATGCAGAGAATATCCAACAATGAAACACATTCAAGGTACCAAACACAGAGAAATATTTTTCCGGCAATGAAACGCATTCAAGATACAAAAACGCAGAGATTGGGCCTTCAACTCAGAGGTTATCAATAAACGAAAAACACGGGTTATCCTTCAAGGAGACACAAGGGTTTTCAGAGTTTAGGCAATCAGACGCAGAGTTAAAAATGCATAATCACTCAACACAAAAACGCGTAATGAAAAACAATTAGATAAGAACAAAAAACAAGGGTAGATGACTAGCATAAACATCCTTTGCTCATCATCCTCGCACAGAAAGGCAGGGCATTAGGATATATAGGTCTATTAACACGGAAGTGACGATCGTCGATCCGACTCCTAGCTGACTGCCCAGGCGAGGACCGATGAGCTAGGGACGAAGGCGAAGCACAAACTAAACATAAATCAATAAAACCATAGGACGGTCAAAACATGTAGGGAATCAAAAGCCAAGGAAATCAATCAACAATGATCTTAAGACTATGGGGGAAATTTAGTCATCAATTAAAATGCTAATTCAATCATTTTGTTTACCCACTTAAACATAGAGAACTAAAAGCATAAAGTATACTAATAATCTACCATGTAGAAATAAAGGAAGCGTACCGTAGCCCAAGTCGCCCGCTCTGAGTTGTTGTCCCGTGCACTCCGTGCTGCTTCGGCTTGCCGACCGATGAGACTTCACTGGTACCTCCCAACCAATGCTAGGGGTACTCTTCTTCCCCCTTATCCCCCTTACCCGCAAAGGGGCCATGCACACTAAACTAGAGAATCATCTAGCTCCCAGCTCACCACGCAAGGTCGAGCTACCACTCCTCACTGAGCTAGGTATCCCAACTCCCACAAGCTAAGTCAGTCAAGTCTAAAATTTTGCAAGGAACTCATTTCAATAACATGTGTAGGATGACCAATATAATGTCTCAAAACAGATACGTTAAAAACATCGTGCATACGTCTTAAAGAATCAGGCAAGGCTAGTCGATAGGCCACGAGGCCCTTCCTCTCCACAATCTCGAAAGGTCCCACGAACCTACGAGAGAGTTTATATCCCTTTCCAAACTTGATCGAACTCTTATGTGGTTTTACCCATAAGAAGACTCGATCGCCAGCTTCGTAACTACGGTCGACACGGTGCACATCGGCATAAATCTTCTGTCGATCCTGCGCTTCTTTAATCCTTTGTCTTATTTTTTTCATTTTCTCTTCCATTTATTGGATCACTTTTGGTCCCACCAGGACCCTATCCTCAAGTTGATCTCAACTCAAAGGCGTTCGACATAGTCGCCTGTAAAGAAACTTGAAAGGCCCCATCTTAATGGTGCTTTGGTAACTGTTGTTATAAGCGAATTCTACCAGTGGCAAGAATTCTTCCCAACTCTTTTGTTGGTCCATCACATACATGAGAAACATGTCCTCCAAGGCCTGGTTCATTCGTTCGGTCTGCCCATCAGTCTCTGGGTGATACGTAGTACTGAAATTAAGTTGGGTTCCCAAGGCCTCTTGGAAACTAGTCCAAAATCATCCAGTAAACACCGATCCTTGATTAGATATAATCCTCTTAGGCACGCCATGCAGCCTCACAATATCTCTGATGAAAACTCTAGCTATGTCAGGTGCCTGATACATCATACACAAAGGAATAAAATGAGCACTCTTCGTCATAGTGTCGACTACTACGAAAATCGAGTCGTGTCTCCTTTCCGTCCATGGAAATCCAACAATGAAATCCATCAAAATAACCTCCCATTTCGATTCCGGAATAGCGTGTGGCTGTAGTAATCTTGCTGGATGTCTATGTTCAACCTTTAACTACTGACATTCTAGACATCTGGCCACATAGTTGACTATGTCTGCCTTCATTCCTTTCCATAATAATAAGGGTTTAAGGTCTGCCCTCATCTTCGTGACTCCCGAGTGAGCCATGTATACTTCTCTATGAGCCTCGTTTAGGATCAAGCTCCTCAACTCGTCATTCGGTGGTACGTAAATACGATTTGTAAACCTCAATAATCCATCGTCGTCAAACGTAATTCCTTCAAATCTTGGTACCATCATTGTGTTTTGTTCGATAAAATCCTCGACCTCTTTGTACCAGTCATCGTCACGCTGTAAAGTTAGAATATTTTCACGTAGATTCGTCTGAAGAGGCAACACCAAAAATATGCATGGTCTCCAACTCAATGTATCTACCAATCGGTTCATTGTTCCTTTTATGTAAGAAATCTCGAAATCATACTCGCTAAGAAATTTCGACCAACGTCGTTGATGCGCATTCATGTCTCTTTGTGTAAAGATGTGTTGTAGTCCACAGTGGTCCATCTTTAGTTCAAATTTTCATCCAACTAGGTAGTGTCTCCAAACCTTCAAGGCATAAACAATGGTGAACAACTCCAAATCATGTGTCGCATAGTTCTCCTCATGCCTTCTCATTTTCCTTGAGATGTAAGCGATCACTCGACCATCTTGCATCAAGACTCCGCCTAAGCCTTCCTTGGATGCATCAATGAATACCAAGAAGTCCACGTCCATGTCAGGGACCTTTAGTATTGGTGTCTTTGTCAACAACTCTTTGAACCTCCGAAAATCTTCCGTGCATTTCTCGGTCCAAAAAAACTTCTTGTTCTTCTTCTGGAACTCCGTTGAAGAATGGTCGATAATATCCTGCTAAACCCATGAAGCTATGCACTTCCGGGATATTCGTCGGCGTATGCCATTCCATAATAGCCTCGACCTTTGTTGGATCCACGACAATACCTTCATCGGAGATGACATTCCCTAAGTAGTGAACATTCGATTGATAAAACAATCATTTGGACAACTTCCCATATAATTTCTGCTCTCGCAGACATTGTAGCACCAAGCACAAGTGCTTGTCATGCTCCTCCATCATCCAAGAGTAAATCAAAATATCATCAATGAATACTTGGATGAACTTGTCCAAGTACTCGCGGAACACCCCGTTCATCAAAATCATAAATACCCCTGGGGCGTTTGTCAGTCCAAACAACAAAACAATAAAATTGTAATGACCAAACCTCGTCTTAAAGGTGGTCTTAGGGACGTCATCCTCCTTGATCTGTAACTGGTGATACCCTGATCCCAAATTGATCTTTGAGAACACTGTCGCACCCTTCAGCTGATCAAACAAATCATCTATCCTAGGCAACGAATACTGATTCTTGATTTTTGTCTTGTTCAATTGACGGTAGTCAATGCAGAGCCTCCATGACCCATCCTTCTTTCGTATGAAAATAATAGGAGCACCCCATGGTGACACTCTCAGACGTATAAGTACCAGGTCCAACAAATCCTTCAGTTTCATTCTAAACTCTTGTAACTCTGGGGTCGACATCTGATAAGGCATTCTTTCTATCGGTTTAGTCCTCGGTTTCAGGTCTATGGTAAACTCCAATTCCCTCTCTGACAACATTCCAGGTAACTCCTTCAGAAAGACGTATGTAAACTCTCTCACCACTGGAAGGTTTTCTATACATTTCGCTACTCCCTTATCGTTTAACGCAAGGATCGCATAAATCTTACTTACACATGCTCTTCCATAGCTGCAAGAAAGAGATGAACCTCAAGGAAACTCTTTGGTTCCGACCTACAATCACGCACCTCTGTCCCTCGTCATCAACCAAGCTAAATCATTTCGTCTTATAGCTGAGTATTGCCTCATGAAATTCCAACCAGTCCATATTGATCACGACGTCATAAGAACATTATATCGTGACGTACATGATGGCCCCGGTGACAAACTCTCCCAGGTTGAGGGTACAATCTGTAACCTTTCCTATAACCTTTTGTTTGGCTCCAGAAGCCATCTCTATGAAGCTAAACTCATCCTGTTCGATTGCCTTTACCTTAATCGTTTTTAGCACTGCATCAAAAATGAAAATCTTGGTGGCACCGAGATCTATCAAAATACTAAGGGTCTGGTCAGCAACGATACCTGATGTCTCAAGCATAATCGATTGGTTCTCTACCTGGTGGTTATTCACCGCTGCATGAATCCGATGGGCCTTGCCCAAATCTCCCACGGTAGTGGGTCCGATTGATCCAGATGCTCTAGTCCTCTCCACTGGGAAGTTGCGCTGGTAGTGTGGCTCCCCACACGTTCAACACCCCTTCTTTAGTCCAGTACTCTTGGTACCCAAAGTAGAAGATGACGAACCACCAGCCTGGAATTCTGGTTTGTTCTGCTGAACAGGCCTAAACTGTTGTTGTTGTGATTGACGCTACTGCTAATACTATGGTCCCCGATAAGGTGTCTACTGTTGAGGCGTCGGTCACCAAGGTGTAGTGAAAGTGGATCCCCTCTAGAAGCCACAATATCCTGGTGTATGTCTGGCTGGTGTCTGATGCTACTGTGCACCACATGACACCTGCCCTGCTAGTCTCTCTGGAGTCTTGCTTTGACACCCGCTGATAAGCTCCTCCTCTACTATGAGGGCCTTCTGGATGACATCATGCAAGGTTTGAGGCATCAAAATCCTAAACTTTGCATGTATGTTGCCACTAAGGCTGAACACGAACCTCTTGACCTTAAGTTTCTTTGTATTAATATGCATAGCATACCAAATGAACTCCATAAAATGGGCCTCGTACTCAGGCACTATATGACTGCCTTGTCGTAAGGCATTAAACTCCTTGAGCTGATGCTCAATGAATTCCTCTGATAGGTATCTCTCTCGGAACTGTTCCTCAAACAGTTCCCATGACACCTCTTCGATGACCATGTTTAGTTGTGGTAGGAGCATCTTCCACCATGGAAGAGCGCTTCCCTTTAGTTGAAAGACTACCATGTGGACCTTCATGTTGGAGGTATAGTCGCAAAGTGAAAATCACATCACCATATTCTCCAACCATGCCTCGGTGGCTGCGCCGTCTGGGGCACCAAAGAACTCGAGAAATTTTACCTTCTCGAGTTCATAGTGAATGCTACTAGTACCGACCAGAGCACGCGGTGGACCCTCAGGGGGTGTTGGCACTCTGGCCTCATCTTTTTCCAAACGACTGATAAGTGCCTCAAACATGCACTGGAAAGACCTCATCAGCCCAACCACATCACCCACCACTATTTTCTCCTGCCCGACAACCTGTTTGTCTCCCTGGGGGTTGGAATCCTAAGGCATGGATGTTGCTGGAGGCGTCGCACCTCCTCCTCTAGCACTTCGTTGTCTGCCTCCACGATGTCCTTTAACCATGATTACCTGCATGAATACAATTCAACTTAATTAGCAACATTATAATAAAAAATCATATCAACGAAATCCATAGTGATCCCAAGTCGTGGATTGAACCTGGCTCTGATACCATGTGTAACGCCCCATCATTACGACTACAAGCGAAGCATAAGTGATTTTTTTTTTTTTTTTTTGGAAATAAGGTGATGAAGACAACAATTTAACCACACCACTGATGACGAATGAAAGCACGCAGTCTAGGCCATAGACAACTATGAATCCACGCACTGGCACAAGGGAAACTGGGTGAAACATGCGTAGAACAACAAGGAGGAACGACTACCCTCCCGACGCAAACAAGACATGATGACAAGATAAGGGACAAAATCCCCCTCCCGACACAATGACCTTGACAAACAAGACTAGAACCTCAAGGTGCGCGAACCAAACGCATGAAGGAGTTCCACCCATGCACCAAAAGAAACTTACAACGCTCGACAACACTCACACATAATGCACAGACTCCGACCAAGTTCTCGTTCACCGCTATCCAATAGGTCACACCATGATCCCCTCATCAGGAATCATGCCATCCCTAGGTAATAGACGCGTTAATAACCTTGGCACAACACATCCTATATGGACCGAGGACTCTAGAAAAATCCGATGCGCTAGGAGCCAAATACCGATAAGAAAACCACACCCATACCCCAACAATAGGTCGACGAGATGCCAGAGGGCGACAAAAAGGGAAGACACAAGACAATACACGAATTCGTAAAAAACCCAACCCTTTTATCAATTCTAAACTGGTCAATACTTAGGATCTAAATTAGCGTTAAATACATATCTAATTTAACTAGTCTAAAATACAAATAGTCAGTGATTTACAACCTAATTTAGCATGATATACAATTCTAATTTAGAGAGTCGAATTTACCCAATTAAACAATAACTATATATCGAATTAACTTAAGCATATATCTAAATTAGCAAGTCTAAATGACTACTAGTCAATAATGTGCAAGGCTAAATAAACCTTAAGTGTAATCTAATTCGCAAGTCAAAATGACAAATTAGACAACAATTATAATTCAATATACCATTAATACAATCTATTCTTAGCAATACCGATATAAATAAAAATAAACATTCTCGTTATCATGCATAAAGCTTATGATTAAAGTGCTATCAACGAATTATCTTCTGAAAATATATCTAGCCATAATAACAGTATTAAGGTTGTAACGACTGCCATTGACTAAACTTGTGGTCTGAGAATACTGTTTGCTAGCTAATAAAACAGGGTTTGCCATAATTAATTTAAAGGTTGTCTATAAAAATTCTAACAAAGGAGCTGGGTGAAAATGCCTTCCCTTACATCTGTCAGTTGTTAAAATAAATTTGATATTAATTGTGCACGCAGTCGGCTATAATTCCATATCTGTCAAATGAAGTAAAGCGCACCACAAAAAAATGCAGGAGTCACCCCCAATAGACACGCATCAACATCCAACACACCATATAATTAAGGATACACATTATTCTGGTCGAACAACATTATGGTATGACGAGAAATGTGGGCACACCCAAATTTTTCATTAATTAAGGACATATGCTCATTCTCATAGAAGGAAAAGAGCTAAGGGAAAGGCAATATCAAATGTATACATGGAAATCATAAAGAAAAGTAGCATGAAAATATAATTTTTGTTGTGAATCGAGATATTGGAATGCTCAGCTGGAAGAGATTGAGAGTTTGCAAAAAGAACATATTTTGAACACTGTCTCTTCTATATCCATTGTATCCACAAAGGATCTTGAACATTCTTAGTTGAAAACATGAGTGAGCCATGAAAAAGGTGAAAGCAGAAAGCTCCTACTTGATGCTTTAGGTACTGAGTCCATCTATGATGAAAATTTCATAAAAAGTGAAGTTGACACTGAGCTACAGGAAATTGCCAGTAAAATGCAATCAACATTCTGAGGAAACATAAAAACAGTGAAAGAATAAAATGGTTCATATGAATCATAGAGAAGAATCAGATGATAAAGAAATTATTGAAAAGAAAAGTCTTGATGCAGTGGAAGATCATGCTAGTGGGCAAGTAAATGACGAGACAACAGTAGGTGATTCTCCTTCCTTGGAATTAGGAAAGGATGCCAAGAAAATGAACTTTATTAACGCAGGTGATAATTAATGCATCGTATTCCCAAGAGGGTAACATCTCCAGGTAATAAGCAAGCGCAGTCTTATCAGCAACGACTTCAGTCTTAACCAAGGCAAATCGCAGTTGTTTAAGGTAAGAAGGAGATGGTTGTTGAATACAAAGTAAAATAGTTTCGAGATGCGAACAAGAGCAGGGCGGAATGGGTCTGCTTAACCAAATTCGATTGAACTGTCCAGCTGAGAATTTAACTGTCTAACATAAAGAAATTGCAGAGTTAAAAAGGGTCATGTAAGATGATTTTATTTTCCGAGTTTATAATATTCCAAAATAAATTCGTTGAGTTTATAACATTCAAATGAATTCAACCGGATGAGGTGAAACAAGGTGAAAGCAGGAGGACACCTGGATGGGACAAATGGCAAAGCGATTTAATGTCCCAGGTCACCACCCCCAAGGATATAACTTCCAATGCATCAAACTTTGATAGCATTTAACTTAGTTCTCCTGAGTAAGTACCCGAATGAACACTCCAGCCATAACACAGGTACTAAGAGCTTGAACCAGTCCTGTCATCCTTCAATGGCGATGGGAGAGGTTTCAATGGCCCTCAGTGGCATTAAATTTGTCCATGGCACATTCATTCTCCTACTTGTTTCTAGTAGCTACTCCAACACTATGTCTCTCGACCCTCTCGACTTATCCACTTGCTCTCTGCGTGCTTTCCGTGCCTACCCAGACCACCATTGCCCCTCCACCACCCCTGTGCTTTGTTCCACCATGCCACGGGACAGAGGCAAGCCCAGGAGAGCAAGCAAAAACAAAAATTCCTACACTCATGACAATCGCCTCACAGCTGCCCAACGAGCTCTGATTGCTCACTTCAATCATCCCTACACTCACACCAGTAACCCTCAGTCCACCATGCGCACCCCAAAATTGGAAATTTCATCTCCCAAGACCCAGACCTCCCTATGCACTCCAAAGGAGGATACCCTGTCCCCCACCATGCATTCTCAACTGTTGCCTCTTCTCTCACCAGCCATCACTTCAAGGGTAGATATTCTTCTAAGCCTCAACTTGGATAAAGGGGAGGCTCTACCTCCTCTTTAGCATAGAGGGCCACCCTCTTCTTCTCAAGCAGGCCCAAGCCTAAAGCTTAAGGAAGATTCTCTGTCCATCCCCAACTTTCAGCCTCGCCGGTGGGAAGGTGGCTGCATTGTAGAGGAGGAGATCCCTCCCAGCTGGAAAGTTTCTGAAGGCGAAGAGAACATCCATTATCTAGCCAAGGAGCACCTTGAAATCCTTTTTGATATCAAGAAACGACAGGACGAGAAGGCGTAAGGACAAAGGATCATCAACCAACATTTGGATTTGCTATATGAGGCCTTCTCAGAGGCCCCAAAGTCTGCAAGCTGCCCCACCTGAAAGAAGAAGTTTGTCCTAGCCTTCACTTATAATGGACACCTAGGTTCCCCTTTGTCTTGAAGAGGCCTACCCCAGAATCTATTTTATGTCAATTATAGTTTCAAATGTTTTTTACAGTTGTATAGTTAGCATAGTAATGGTGGCTCTGGATGAAGCACGCCCTAGTTTCAAATCTTTTTGTACAATGTTGCAAACAATTCCACAACCATGATAGAATTATCATCGCTTGGAACCACCTATCCTGGTTTCCATTCTGTGGCAGGAAAGGTGGTTTCCAAACGACTTATAGCTATAAACTGATGATATAATACACTGTTCCACCTTTTTTATTTACAAAAAAAAACATTCAAATGAATTCACTGAGTTTAACACATTCAAAATAAATTAATTCGTTGAGTTTATTTCTTTATAAAAATGCCATCTAAATACCAGAAGTATAATTCATTTTAATCAATTATACACTGGCTTTCTAAAACGAAAATCATCTAGCTTGTCAAGCACCTGACAATATAAACAAAATCTAACTAGAAATATAAATTTGTCGGGCAAAATTTCATCCCCAAATCAAACGAAATGCAGCCTAAGAAGTGGAAAAATCGTCAGGAAAACAAAATGAATCGCAGTCTTAATCAAGCAACGATTGCAGTCTGGCAATGGAAAAACCGCAGTCTTAACTAGTGGTGAAAAATGTAGTCTCAATCGTCTTCAAATGTTAGAGTGCATAGGTAAATAAATGCAGAGAATATCCAGCAATGAAACACATTCAAGGTACCAAACACAGAGCAATATTTTTCCGGCAATGAAACTCATTCAAGATACAAAAATGCAGAGATTGGGCCTTCAACTCAGAGGTTATAAGTCAAGGAAAAACAGGGGTAATCCTTCAAGGAGATGCAAGGGTTTTCAGAGTTTAGGCAATTAGACGTAGAGTTAAAAACGCATAATCACTCAACACTAGAAGGCACAATGAAAAACAATCAACCAAGAACAATCAACAAGGGTAGATGACCGGAAGAAACATCCTTCACTCATCATCCTCGCATAGAAACGTAGGGCATTAGGATCTATAGGTCTATTAACATTGAAATGACGACCGTCGATCCGACTCCTGGACGACTACCCAGGCGAGGACTGATGAGCTAGGGACGAGGGAAAATTAGGAAACACAAACTCAACATAAATCAATAAAACCATAGGACGGTCAAAACATGCAGGGAATCGAAAGCCAAGGAAATCAATCAAGAGAGAGCTTAAGGCTATGGGGGAAATTCAGTGATCAATTAAAATTTTAAGTCAATCATTTTCTTTACCCACTTAAACATACATAACTAAAAGCGTAAAGTATACTAATAATCTACCATGCAAAAATAAAGGAAGCGTACCATATTCCAAGTCGTCCGCTCTGAGTTGTTGTCCCGTGCGCTCCATGCTGCTCCTGCTTATCGACCGATGAGACTTCACCGATACCTCCCATCCAACGCTAGGGGTACTATTCTTCCCCCTTAGCCCCCCGAGCCACAAAGGGGCCACACACACTAAACCAGAGAATCAACTAGCTCCCAGAACGCCTCACAAGGCCGAGCTACCACTCCTCACCGAGCTGGGTATCCCAACTCCCACAAGCTAAGTCATTCAAGTCTAAAATTCTGTAGTGTAGCGTTATTCATAACAAAAGAGATCCATCATCCTCCTCCTCCCTCCTTTATATAGATTTTCTAAGTCATTTACTTTTCCAAAATCCCATTTAATTCATTGTTCAATAATTTAATTGATAATAATCCTCCCCGTACAAGTGTCACCCATCCCCTTCATTGCACCAAGAATTAATTTCATTAATTAATTAATTAATTACTCATATTTCCCTCACCCACCTAAAAACACTCCTAGAATCACTCCTAGGTGTCCCCATATTCCCTTACAAGTTTTAATGACTTTCCCCCTTACTAATTTACTAGTTGAGTTTAATTTAGAAAGTTCTTAAATGCTAGATACCTTACTAAGTTAGACTTTCTTCTTTTTCCTTGTGTTTCCCCTTTCTTTTTATGTTTCTCGCTTTTTCCTAGTTTCCTAATTCTTTTAAATTTCCCTCTTTCCCTTTTCCTTTAAAACTCAAATTGGCAGGTGGAGAAAATTAACTTTTTCCCTTTTTCCTTTTTAATTAATAAATTTTAATTAGCATAAGTGACAAAACAATTATTTCCCCTTTTTCCCCTTTTTAAATTTTATCCCCAAAAATATTTTTATAAATTAAATGAATTACTTACCCCGTTCTCGTCACATGATTAATAATGATTATCATTATTATTTATTTATTTTTATGTAAATAGATATTTTTTTTTATCACAAGTATCACTTAGACCTAGACTTTGTTTTCCTGGGTTGGCCAAAATTTTATTAGGGAAATTGTTTTGAATCTTTCTTATCACGTTATTCATCCTGAGGCCATATAGGTTTATCAATTTATTAATTAAAAACACGATGTTCCCTTCAAGACACACTGGGTGCTTCAAGGGTGCCACTCACCTCACATTGTTTCCCTTGCGCAACATGCCCTTCAGGACGCACTATGATATCCAAGGGTGCCACTCACCTCTTTCAATTTTTTTGGCGTGACGTGCCCTTCTGGACGCACTCTGTGCTCCAAGGGTGCCACTTGGCTCTTGACTTACTTGGTAGACATAAAAAACCCCTAGAGTCAATACTCCGCCAGGTGATCTTGTGGGAGACTAAGGGCCTCTAAGGAATAAGACCCCTGCCTTATTGTGTGCCCCTTAGAACCATCGTGAGAGACTATCGCAGTCAGCCCTCACGACATCATGGGTCTTCTCGAACTAGGTAATCATTAACCTACAATTCGAGCCACGACGAGAGTGCTAGTAGGATGTCACAGTGATGTTGTCCACACCTCTCCCTCAACGTCTTTGGTTATCGTGTGCGACCCCTCTACTCCACATGTGATTATGGTCGGCAAACTATCGTCAGCCTGCATCATCAATGAATCATGTCAGAAATATATCCATAATCATATCATCTAATCAGATGCACAAATTTCATATATAAAAAAATCAAACCCTAATAGTCCACTCCCTAACTTGATCCAGAGTCCAAGGGGTTCCATCGATGCCTCTGCATTCTCGATATCCAAAATCCCACACACTCAGGGAAATCAAGTCAATAACACCTATCTATGTCAATGCAGGCAAATAACATGTCATCAATTCATAACGCCTTATAATCATAAATCAAATTCCCAAAAGTATAATAATCTGGATCACTTGCGAGCAAGTGTCCTCAAAGAATAAGTTTTCTCAGTGCATGCAAGAGCAGGATGTTACACAAAGGATCATTTGTATTATATGCATCATAGATTTAGATAAGGATTTATCACCTTTTCTTTAAATATTTTTCCTATTCCTGCTGCACTTGTAAGGAACAAGTACAATGGTGTGTGCATGTCACTACGTTTTTTGTATGCAATGTCTTTGACAATTGCTTGTTGTTCTCTATTCAACATTCTTCTAATTTTGTAATACTCTTCATTCCCTATGAAAAATGGGTGGTTTTTGACTTGAAATCCAAGGTTAATGGATCTCTTCATATTGGATTCTTGAGGACATTGAAAGTCTGTTGCTAAATCATATTGTCCAGAATGGATTGTAGTGGTCTCTTCTTTTGTCATTGTACCATCAATATCCATAGGGATACTATCTAGTTGTTCAATTGCATTTTCGAGGTCACCCCATGTTGGATTGATATTGTATGTAAAATTAGCTTCATTGATTTGTATTGTACTTTCATAGAAGCTATATGTAGCTTTCCATGTTGGTAAGTTATGTTTCAATGCATCTTCACTTTCTTCAAATGGAACGTGTAATAACAGTTTCTCTCTATAGATTTTTTCATAGTCAATGTGTCTATTGTATTTAACAAATCATATTACATTTGGTTTTTTCCTTTTTGATATGTGTGTGCCATTTTTCTTGTACTCAGATACAAATTGTGCAAGAAAAATATGCTTAATATCATGTGGATGTTCAATGTAGTAATCAATAATAGAATGACACATAACATCTTCTGAATTGTTAGGTTCTTGTTTTAACAACAATGGTGGCTTAAGCATAAATGTTCGTTCATCAACTCACGATGTGTTTATAAATATACATTCTCTTGAACTACAATGAAGTGGCAGAGAGAGTGCAATATGAACTGCTTGTTGAGCTGACATTTGTTGAAGATTAAGCAATGTATTTCCAAGTGTACATATCATTTGCATAGCATCAATGTTACTTATTTCATGTTCTTTGTGTATTCTTCGAAATGCATTTGTTATAGTTTTGTCAAGTTTGGTCATGTATGAATTGCAATACGATGTTGCAGCATAAGCATTAAGCACATACTGTGCATGTGTATTTGCATCCCATAAATTTGGCATTTCCTTTGCAAAACTATTTTTCCAAATATGTGAAGGTTTTCGTTCTAGGAAAATTGTTGGTTTCTTTATTGTACATTGTATTAATTGTATGTATTCATCTTCTGTCAGTTCAATATCCATCAATAAGTCTTTGAATCTTGTTAAGCAATCATAATTTTTTCCTTCCAGAAATGTTAATAGAGACTTCAACTTCTCATTGAGTGCTTTGCCAACTAAATTAATTGGTTCAAGGACTGTTGTCCTTTTCATTGGAAACATAGGGAAATTATATCTACAATGTTAATTATTCCACTTCCTACAACTTCTTTTATGGAAATGCTTATTCATTTTGGCAATATCTAGATCCAAATGATCTGTGTTACAAGTTATGTATTTGTCCAGGAAATTTTCAATTTTTGAGTTGTTATTCTTTCCATATATTGGAGCATCTTTTATCCATAACAATCCATGTTCATGTTCACTTCCCCTATTTTTGAATTCTTTTACAAAGTATTATTCTAACACTTTTCCAAAGAACATTTCATCATGACATATCAATTGTTTGATATCATTGATTTTGTGTCTATATTAACAACTACATGTGATTGGGTCTTTTCTTATGAGGTAATCAATTTCACCATCTTCTAATTTTTCAATGTGCTTTCTCTTTTCTCTATTCTTATGCAACTCAGTTAATGTTGTCACCAATAGATTTCATCGATGCTCTGTACTTGTAAATGTGACGAAAAAAGTTGGAGGCCCCAACTGTCGTATCATTGCAAATATATTTTTATTCATATGTTGCAGGTAATCAGGAGAAATGTGAATGTTCTTGAAATCTATGTATCCAATATCATATTTCAATATTTTTTCTAAGTTTGGTTTGTACTTAACATCTTTTGCTAATATCTTTCTCCCTTTTAACTGTCCTTTTCTTATTCGTATCCATATGTGAGAGAGCACTTTGTCTATTATTATTCGCACTGTTTTGAAAAACAAATTTGTTGTGTGATATGAGAAATCACGACTTGCATGTAGAAACTCCCATTGCACTATTTTTTGATAGTTGAATCTCTTTGTAATGTCATCATCACGTGGATTTCTGTAGAATAATGTTGGAAAGTTCATTTCTTCTGCATATTTATCCTTGAAAATCTCAAGTGGATGTTTTCCTTCAGCTGGTGCAAGTTCAATGATCTTGTCTTGCAAATCATGTATGCGTTGTGATTATGTGAATCCATGTATTAGCATCTCTGTAGGTATTTCACTTTCTGATTCATTCTCTGTATCACTTTCATTATTAGTATGTGCAGTTTCAATGGTTTTATCATTGTCTTGTTCTAGAACATGGTTCCAATCCTTATTTATAGAAATATTTACATTCTTATATAAAGTTCTAGAACATAATTCTTTCAATTCTTTGATGACAATGTGTACACATACTTTTCCTGTTTGATATTAATTCTTGTATTGCAAGCGCCTTTTCAATGCAACTGTGATTGTTGTTGTTTCATTCACAAAATGTGGGAATGCTTTTTGCACAATATCAATATGGACATGTACATTGATAATTGATCCAGTTAAGCTCATTTGGGATAATTTATAACCCCATTTTTGAATTTGTGCCAATGCAATTCTCAATGATACAAGTCTCTCTTCAAGTTCTGAAAGTGTTCTTGTAACCGATAACGACACGTTATGTCTTATCTGTTCAGGTGTTGCAAACTTTGCAATTTTCCATTTTGAAGTGCTCTTTTGAAAGAAACACATATCTTTTTAGTTGAAAATGACCTGTCATTTGATGTTAGGCTTATATACTCTTTTTCCAAGTCATGTGTAAGAAACTTAATGGTCTTTGTAAAATGAAATTCTTCACATATTTCACATTTGTTGCTAGGCGTGTCTTGAATTTATTGCCAATAAATTTGCTTTGCATCTTTATTTTTTACGTGGAAATATTTGGTAGTTGACGCTTCTTTCTTGTTTCCATTGCTACGTGTTATTTGTTTCAATCTATGATATGTCATTTTTTTGCTATGACTAGGAGGTTTTTTTGCATTGAGAAAATATGTACAATGTCCATCTACATCTCTATTTGTGCCATGTTTAGTAGAGAATGTGTCAATGCATTTGTTTTTTGCTCGTGCCATTTTTTAAAATTTGTGATAAGTGAGCCTACGCTTTTTAGTTGGGATTGATTTTGCTTGATGACAATTTATCTGAAAATTGTCATTACTATTTGTCAATGTCAATGTTTGTTCACTATGGACATGTTGTATATGTTGATGATTTTCTAGTACATGTTCAGGTAGCAATATGCATTTGCTTCTACCTTTTGCACTTGAAATTTCATTAACCATAGGGTAATCAATCTTATGTTTTTTGTTTGGCCTTATTGTAATATGATCACAATTTGCAATGCATTCATGTTCACATCGTTCTTTTAGTAGTTGTTCATAGTGAATGTGTGATGCATTTGTTTCAAATGACATAACATCAAATGTTATGTCAGAGTTTGAACTGGAAAAATAGAAGTTGGAAATGCTATTAGTAAAGAAAGACCACACTCGTATATTTACTTTGAATATGATCGATATCCATTACAAACAAAATGGTCCGCCCTCTACCTTCCCTTTTTCATAGGGCATTGCCATATTTATGAGATACCTTTGCCAATTGCTAGGCATTGTCATATTCTGTATGGTATCACCAACTAGGTGTTGTTGCAAGAAATGAAATGCATTTTGATCACCACTCATAATTTCATTGCAAAAAGATTGCACAAGATAAAGTCTTAAAGAATGTACATCAAAGTTTGTTGCCGACAAATAGCAAATTGCACTAAAAAGACTATCCCCGCAATTAGATGTACTAGTTGTTGCTCTGTTCAATCCATGATGATGCATATCATGTATAATACATTTCCAATGGCATTCAAGATCTTTGCACATTAGCGATAAGAAAATATTATTTTCTTCAAAAGTGTAGCTGGATTTTTTTTTGCAAATCAATGGTTCATAGTGACCATTAATAGGATTTGCATCATGAAACAAAATACAATATGTTTTTGCATTTTCATCTTTATTAAATAGAAAATATCTTGTTTTCTTTGTTAAGGACCAAATTCCAATTGATACATTAACCACTTGGATAGCCATCGTATGCAAAATGTATCTCCCCATAGGCCTCTTTCAGTTTGGTTCAAATTTGTAGATGTATAAAATCTCATTTTGTGAAGGTATGTCTGAACGTCATGAATTCCATGCAATTGGTACGAAAAATCAGATGCTAGTTCATATTGATATGACTGTAATGCTTCTACATCACCATTGTTTAAACAAAATAAGAAGTGATCTATTAATCCATTTTGTAATTCAATTGATGAATAACGAAAGTGTAATAGGACTTGAAATGCATCAAACAAGAAATCTCCTAGAGTATAGGAGAATGCATGTAATCTGAAAAGACCATTGGTATTCAACACATGATCGATGTTATTATGTATAATGCAATGCTCTTTCATTTGGTATCTTTCAACATCTATTATTTTTTCCATTTTCGTAATTTATGGTACTCAAATTATTCCTAGGTTAAGTTTATGGCATTACCTAACCATAAATAAAAAAGGGAAATACAGTTTTAAAGGTGCATACCTTGAATTTTGTTTCCCTTAAGTTCAACTTTTCTTTGTTACTATTCTCTGCTTCTGTAAAGAAAAACAATAATAATTTTTTAAGTTCATTTAATTCATATAACCATAGAAAACATCATTACAAACCTAGAAAAGGACAATTTGATCTCAAGATAACATATTGACATCTTACAGAATTTCCAAGCATTTAGATTATAAAATATATATACAATTTTTATGGAAAAAAACTTGCCATCAAGACATATGAAATGCCCAAACTATAAGACTAACATTGCAAATACTTTCAAGAGTTGTGTGTAATTATAGAGTGATGATACTAGATTAACAAAAACACTTCGACACAAATTGCAAGAGTGATGTGCAATTATAGAGGGATGAGGATAAGTCAACAAAATCACTTCAATACAAATTGCAATAAGATTTGTCTCTACCCTCTAATATGTCTCCTATAATGTCTTTCTTTTGTTGCACCACTCAAAAAATTAACATTATGTCTATGATTTATATATCCATAGGGGGTAAATAAAATAAATAGAACATCGGTGCAATTTGTTATTTACTCTACCCTATTTACTCTATGAATGCCTAAGGGGAAGGGGTTGGGGTCAAATCAATAAGTTGTGCTGGTATGTTGACCTTCTTAGAACCAAAAAAATCCATTACTCCCTAAACTGGAAGGAAATTCTTACTCTTATAATCTGTGGTGATGTTTGTCTTAGAGACTATAAGTTCTTCGCTCAATAACTTGTTGTAATTGGAAAGCAGGCCCACCCTGAACAATCAACCTACTCATTATCTTACCATGGGAGTAGTAATCCTTATGCTGACTAGCAATATCTATGTTTCTGCTAATATTGGCACCAACTTGAACCGTATAGAGCTGCATTGTTTTCCACCACTGACCCACAAAAGGGCTCTTTGCATTATTAGAGATAGATAGAAGAAACTCATCGATAACCCTCTTATCCTTCTTACTCCATCTTCCAATTGTATGGATATAGATAGAAGAAGTCAACACAGGGCCCATATGGTACCTCATATTCACATATGTTGAGAACCCTTCATGCTTCTTCGAAGTCCCAAACTGAAAATTTGCCTTATTGGGTTGTTGTTTCGGTCCCAAAGCAGTAGTTTGATTTAAATAATGAGGACACGACATCCATGCTTCAACTGAGGACAATACAATGAAGAAAAACAAAGTCACACATGAAAACACATCCACTTATTCTTCTAAGAAACAACACCAAAAACAATAATGCGATGAGACACAAACCCAATGAAATGGATACAATGCAATCGGACACAAGCCCCTTATATAATACTCAAATGATTGAGGAATGGAGTGTTCATGTGACTATGACCGGGAATACAAAATAAGTTTAAATTGGTTATTTACTGAAGAGAGCCTCCTACCCAGTGATAAACTCACTTCATCCAAATAGTAAAATGAAAAACCAAACTTATTATAACTATCAACCAATTTTTATACAATTTTGTTGATTATAGAATACATTGACTTTCATTGCAATTGTGGGTTGCAAAAATACAAATCTTAAACAATTTTGTTGATTATAGAATACACCGAATTTCATTGCAATTGTGGGTTGTAGAAATACAAATGACTATGAGATACATCAATCATTGACTTATTTTTTTTAATTTATGTACCTCTTTTATTTTACTTGCCACTTGGTTTTGCACAACATAACAATATGTTCACATAAAGTAGAGTTGTCCGGATAATTATCTTAATATATATAAACACGACTAAAAACATATATATTGAGCCATAAAGCAGAGTGTGCCATATCAGTGGGGTTTCTGGAGGTTGTAGACAGTAAATCCAAACCCACCCTTCTCATAATGCTCATGGACTACAGGAGGAAAGACAACACATGTTGTATTGGATCCCTTTGATATCATTTTATGTTCGCTATTTCGAAAGGAATGGAGGAAATTTCTTTATATCTCAATTTTTTATTCAACCTTATGAAATGAGACACAAGCCCAATGCAATGGATACAATGCAATGAGACATAATCCCCTTATATAATACTCAAATGATTGAGGAATGGAGTGTTCATATGACTGTGATCGAGAATACAAAATAAATTTAAATTGGTTATTTACTAAAGAGAGCCTCCTACCGAGTGATAAACTCACTTCATCCAAATAGTAAAACGAAAAACCAAACTTATTATAACTATCAACCAATTATTATACAATTTTGCTGATTATAGAATATACCGACTTTCATTGCAATTGTGGGTTGCATAAATACAAATCTTATACAATTTTTTTGATTATAGAATACAACGACTTTCATTGCAATCGTGGATTGCAGAACTACAAATGACTATGAGATACATCAATCATTGAATCTTTTTTTTTCAATTTATGTACCTCTTTTATTTTACTCCGCTTGGTTTTGCACAACATAACAATATGTTCACATAAAGTAGAGTTGTCCGGATAATTATCTTAATATATATAAACAAGACTAAAAACATATATATTGAGCCATACCATGCAGACTTTCTATTTGGAACCTTGACGTACATGTATTTCGTCCGGGACCTCACAATCCTTACTTTTCATGTGAAGGTTCCAAGAAAAAAAGTCTGCATGGTGATTCCCTTATTTTAGTAGGTGGCAATAGGACAATGAATTACAGTTTTGTAGGTTTTTTCCTTTAAAAGAGCATTATGCTACGGAAGAAAGATAGAATAATGTACTAAAAAAGTAAGTGCTTAGAAAAATAGGATTGATTCTATGAACCAAACTTTGGATACTTTGTTGAACATGATTGCAAATCAAGGTAGCTTGAGCCCATCAATAGCTAGAGGATGTGTGTTGAGTTTCAAGGAAGGTAGGTCATCTACACCACACTAATATTATCAGAGTTGGTTGGGAACTGGAAAAACCAGCCGGTTGGACTGGATTTGGGAGGTTTTTTGTTGGAACCAGTGATCCAAACGGGTTTTGTCTCGAACTGGTTAGAACCAATAAGAAATGGGAAGATAAAACTAATCTAAATCAGTCAGGTTGAATGGATTTACACCAATGCATCTCCAATGTCCATCCCCTGAAAAACAAAAAAAACAAAAAACAAAAACCCTACAACTACTCTAAAGCCTATTTTATTTATTTAATTATGTCCCCCTTTATTGTGGATGGACTTATCCTGATGACTTGTAGCTGCTTCCACCGCCGTAGGATACATACATTGATGTTGTACCTTCAATGGCATTGAGTCATGATCTCTAGGCTAACCATGTAGATGATCTAGAGAATGAAGGTTGAAATATTTTTGTAATATGATTAGATTGTAGAGTTATTTTTGTAATATGGATGGGGGTTCTAGAGATTGTAGACTGTAAATCCAAACCCACCCTTCTCATAATTCTCATGGACTGCAGGAGGAAAGAAAACACATGTTGTATTGGATCCCTTTGATATCGTTCGATGTTCGCTATTTCGAAAGGAATGGAGGAAATTTCTTTATATCGCAATTTCTCATTCAATCATTGTACAAAAATAACACACCAACAGATTTGGAGTTACATATATTGGCTACATGTAGTTGCACCTGTACATGATTGTAATACTTATAACATTATTATATTTTTTATTATTACAGTCTAGATCGTTATCGTTATAATTTTTTATTATTTGCTACATCGTTGTCATTATAATTTTTTATTATTTTCTCCTGTCCGTCTTTCTTCTCTTGGTCTCTATATCTCTGCTTCATATCAGGATCGACGCCGAAGGAAATGAATCGAAGAAAAATGTTAAATCAGTCCAGGTAAGTAAATTTCCTGTTTATAGGAAGGAGTTAATAAGTCGAGGTACAAATGGGAAAGATAGGGTTTTGGATGGTTCAAAGAAGCTTGGTGTTAATATCTAGAGAACAAGGCAATTGAAGTGCAAGATCAACTATTTTCTACTTTAAAATGGGGATGGATGGGAAATTTGCAGCCTTTCTTTGGATCTTTGATCTCCTGAAGAAGAATGACGAGAAGAGAAAAATTCCCAGCGCTAACAAAACTATTTCTACTAATATCAAATATATGAGCCCCTAGGACACAAAGGTTCTAATTAAATTATTTCTTAGAATGCTCTCACAGTTCCAAGCAAAATCTGACATTATATTTTAAGGAAAGAAATAATTACTTGGAGGGTGGCGTTGGATGGCACCGAGAGGACTTGGGGATCAATGTAGTAGATTTTTATGTAGCTGGCTTGCAGGTTTTTTATTAGGGACACTACCGGCGACAGTGATGTAAGGTTGTATTCTACACAACCATAGTTAATGCCAAGTGTTGGGAAATATGACTACATGCATCAACATAAAAAATAAATGAAAAACTGTGTTAGAAATCCAAAAAATGAGTGCATTTTGGGTTATAGACAGTTCCATGAGAAAACATAAAGGTTGTTTACCATAACTAAGAAAACTATATCTCATCAAACAAATATTCCATAGAGATACTAAATAACCACATACCTTATTGTTGCAACTCTGCACACTATCACTATCGATGCTTCATAGCACAAGGTTATGTTACAAGAATTGTGACTTCTGCATGTCTTGTTGAAGAATCTCTTCGAATGAAGAAGATTTGTGGCCACACTAAAATTTAGATGAGAAAAACTATAGATGACGATTGCCTATTGTTGCAATCTCAGATTATCTGTTGGTGGAACTTTTCCCTTTCCCTGTTGTATGCTAACACTGCGACCAGACATGTCATGTTCGCGAAGAGGCATATTGGGTTGTTCAAAAAATCTCAAGAGCTATCGATTATGTGTGAAGAAGATGTATAAGAATAGGAGCCCAGTTGTTCAACAATTTCAATGTGTGGTCTAAAATTTTGGTCTCAGATTCGAGCACCTGCCTCGATATTGGAAATCTAAGCACCTTCTAGAGCAGGTTCGATTCGTTTGACATGAAGTTGAACTACAAAGGTAAAGAGTTGTATGGTAAAGAAGGACTATTTCAGTGGTTGTATGGTAAATTAGGAAAACATGAAGTAGCTAACTAGCTGGCTAGATCTGCCAAACAATTAATGCACCAGATCGAGCCATCTGCCAAAGAATCAATGCACCAGAGCCATCCGCCAAAGAATAAATGCATCGGATCGAGCCTTGTTGCATATAAAACACCCATGCATTCAAAACAACATTAAAAAACTATACATATGCAGTCCTCTCTCATTACTAAATGCTTACGTGTTGCATAGAAAACAACCCTGCATTCAAAACAACATTAAAAAATATACCTATGTAGTCAGATCCCATTAACGGTTTTTAAGACCCTTAACATACGCCTACAAGAGAATATAATTTTTTCTCCCTGGATGCAGCCTAAAGTCAAGCCACAAATAAGTCTTTATTATATATATTATTTCTCCTATATATATTTTAATTATTAGTTTTTTTATGGTGCATATTTAATAAATTTTTTAGTTTTTCTAGTAAATATTTAATAAAAGAACATTGTTCATTTCCTTTGATATTAGAGCCCATTTGTTGTCTGATGTGATGGCACCGTCCTTTCTACAATAAGACCCTTAAAAATGACCCAATCATATTTGAGATAAATTAATTTAAATATCTAAACAAAATAATAAAATTCAAAATGTAAAGTTTAACTATAACAAATTGTTAAATTTTTGTTAGTCAACTCCAAACTAATACATAGTCAACAAAAACTCATTGCTATAGTCTTGCTTTGCAGGGACTAATAATGGATAAATTCTAGAAATAAATATTAATAAGCTTTGTTAGGAATTGCTATTGTCTCATTAGAATTGTTTTCCCTAATCATTCTTAACATCCTATTTTCTAGGAATCTGTTCAAATTGCTCAGCTGTATTGTATTTTGTAAATATATTCAGATGGTGGTTTCATGAATGTGAGAAGGTTGAGTGTGGGCAGTCTCCAGTGTGAGCAACGTCTCACATGATCTCACCATTTCAAATTCTTTGTCTTCCATTTTTCTTTCTTGGTATGAAAGCATGAAGACATGATTTTGTGCAAATCGTTTCTAGTGAAAATCATCTCAACTACCTTGTGAAAATCGTTGCTTAGAGTTTGGAGAAGGGAAGCCAATTGTTTATGTTGTGTGTGAGACAATCATACCATCACTTATCTATGTGGAGGAATCAAAACCTACAACATGCATTTTTTTCCTATGTGGAGGAGTCGTTCAATGTAAGAGAGCCATAAGAGAGTTGTTCTAGTTTGTTCGATTGAGAGATTATTGCACAATAGATGGACACTGGCAGAGAGTGCCGAGGAGATCAGGAGACTATCATTTCCAATGTGGAGGACTCACCCATGTGGAGGAGTAAATCAAAGAGTTAAAGGTAAGTTGGGTTCTGTGTAGGAGCAATGAAATAATTTGTGTGGAGAAGTCGTCTGTGTGGTGGAATAAAACCATAGGTTGAAGAAGTCCTCCAAGAAGGGATTGATATCTCATCGAAATAAGCCATATGCATTATAGATTGAGCTTGTTGAGATCATTGTAAAAAATGATGTTGTTGATCGGGTTCGTCTTGCTCCACAGTGCATCTATTGTTGATCTAATCCTAGGTCTCCACGATGTATATGAATGTTTTCAAGAGAAAAAGAGGGTGTTATACTTGTCAAATCAAATCGTGTTGCATAGAGTTTTGAGTAAATAGAAACCTGAAGGTAATTTGCAAGTTGCAGGAATTATTTTCTTTTGAGGTGTGAACTTAAATATGGCTAACCCTTTGGCAAAATCCTATTTAAACGAAGCAACCAAGTTATATGGAGAAAATTATATGAATTAGAAATTCAAAATGAAGACATTAATGGAAGGGTATAATGTGTGGACAATAGCATGTGGTGATGAAGTTAAGACACATGTCTTCGTAGGAGCTACAACTATGTCAATTCAATATTGGGAAAAACGAGAGACTAAGGAAAAAGTGTTTCTAAGAATGTTCGTAAAAGATAGTTTCATACCTCATATCATAGATTGCATTACATACAATGATACATGGAAAACACTCAAATATTTGTATGAGTCGAAGAACACAAATCAAGTTCTATCTTTGAAGAGTAAGCTTTTTTCTGTCAATATGGAGGAGAATGAAAGTAGCAATGATTTCATTTCAAGAATCAAAGATATTAAAGATAAACTTGGTAATATATGTGAAAAAGTATGTGTTGGATCATGTTGTCATTGATGCCAATGGTTTGATTATTTGGGAGATTGTTGGATCATATGTCATTGATGTAAATGGTTTGGTTTGATTGATGTCATTAATTGATGTCAAGTAATTGATTGATTGATGATTTATGAACAATGAATATGCCTTGATGAGAATGACATATGTCCAAGTGGAAACCAATTGATAAAGATGGATCATT
>SNQJ01S0000602.1:778593-797716 GCA_010110895.2 Picea sitchensis
GTTAAATCCAAACTACTTGGAACAAGCCACAACTGATCATATCATGGATACACAGATCAAGAGCACCCGAAAACAAAGGATAATGCTATATCAATTTGTCAAAGCAGGCCAACTCCTTCACCAAGGCAAGTGGCTCACCAGGGACCAAGTTCAACAGAAGTTTCCTCATCTCATGGAGGAACTCAACGCAATGGGGACAATTGCTTCCTAAGGGGGGAGGAATGATCCAGGTGGATATTGGCGTCCATCCACCTATTACACTTGGACCCCCACCATTGCTTCTTTCAATTTTTCAGTTTCCGCACAGTTTACTGCTTTTAGCAGTTTTTTGGGTCTTGAACTTCCGGAGTCATTTTGAGGCCCTAAATGATATTTTTTGGGAAAACGGGGAGCAACATGTATCTTCCTTCGATGTTTCTCACATCAAAAAGTGTAGTCCTCGAATAGATATTTCTAACGAGGTATCGATCGCATCAAACGAAGATCGTATGCCAAAGTTACGTCCCCGGGAAGTTGATGTACCAATTTACCCAAACGGGGCCCATAGTCTTGGCGTTTCATCTCCTAGGGTTAGGTATTTGGATGTTTATGGTTTTCCATTGTTTCTCAATAGTAAATAGGCCTTGGAGCCTCATTGTAACACAATTGACAGGCCAGTAGCCGCCACATCTCTTCTTGGAGATAAGCTATTAGCACCATAGCTAGTTTATTTCCATTTTGTCTGTAAGCATATTTCAGTCATTTGTTATTAATGAAATGAAGTTTTATTTCCACTGCATCTTTGCATTGATGTGTATTTTTGTATTTCATTGTGATCCTGCATAAATCCAGATCAAGCACACCCACAACCGTACACCATCAAGTGGCTTCACCAAGGATAGGATCTCCACGTCATCCAACAATGTTGCCTTCCCTACAACATCAAGCCCTTCACCGATGAGGTGTTATGTGACATTTCTCCTATTGATGTTTGTGATGTATTATTAGGCAAACCATACTTGTGCAGGAGACATGATATGTATGAGTCCCATCTTTGTGTTGTTACCATTACCTTGGTAAATAAGTTGTATAGGATACCAGAAGTACCACCGCTTGTCACTATCTATTTGGTTACTACAAAACAATGCAGTGAGATCATTTCCAAAATCGGGAAATTTGTTTTCCTCATGATCCACCCTCAGGGAAAGAATAAGACTGTGGCCATGAACTCCAGACAAGGCCCCTCTATACGAAAACAACAAATGGAAAAGGTCGTGGAGGATTACTGGGACATCTTCACCTCACCCGCAGGGGTGCCTCTGCACTATCAGGTCAAGCACCCCATCGATATGACCCAAGTGCGTCGCTGCCCAATGGACAGATTTATCGACGCTCTGTTCTGGAGAATGATGAAATCAAGAGGCAGATTCAAGAGTTGCTGCAGAAAGGTCACATCCGACCAATTTCATCACCCTATGGGAGCTCAATTGTGTTGGTGTAGAAGAAGGATGGGACTTGGAGACTCTATATTGACTATTGGGCGTTGAACAAGATCATTGTCTGGAATAGGTACTCGATCCCATGGATTGATGACCTTTTGGACCAACTCAAAGGGGAGAAATATTTCAGCAAGATTGACTTGAAGTCCCAGTATCACCAGGTACCAATTGAACTGTCTGATGTTTGGAAGATTGCCTTCAAATCCAAGGAGGGCCTTTTTAAATGGCTATTCATGCCTTTCAAGTTGACAAATGCTCCCGCAACCTTCATGAGGATGATGGATGACATCATGTGTCCATTCACCAACTCATTTGTAGTAGTGTACTTGGATGACTTCCTGGTCTTCATCCAAACTTGGGAAGAGCACCTCCACCACATCCAACAGGTCCTCCAAACACTGTGGAAACACAAGTTGTGTGCCAATTTGGAGAAGTACACTTTTTGTAAGACCCAGGTTTAGTATCTAGGATACATCATTGATGAGTGTAGGGTGCATGTGGNCCAACCAAGATACAAGTCATCTAGGATTGGCCAGCCTCGACCACTCTAACAGAGCTTCACATCTTTTTGGGTCTTGCTAATTTCTACTACAGGTTCATGTTGGGATTCTCTCATATCAGTTGGCCCTTGAGTCAAGTCACCAAGGAAGGAGTGAAAGAAAAATTATTTTGGTTGAAATATCAGTATAAGGCATTCATAGAATTGAAACATCGCCTCTGTTGTGCCCTAGTTCTCACATTACTAGACTTGCAAAAACCATTTGAGATAGATATAGATGCCTCTGATAATGCTATTAGGGTAGTTCTTACTCAACAGGGGCATCTAGTGGCATATCACAGTGCGACATTGTCCAACACAGTCCGAAAGTATCCCACTTATGACAAAGAATTGTATTCCATTGTAAAAGCTTTCCGACAGTGGAAGTATTACATTTTGTTGAAGGAAACGATCATCCACACAAACCACAGACCTATGCAGTTCATATAGACACAAGAGAAGTTGCAGAATGATTGCCATCATAAATGGTTCACATATCTGAAAAAAAATTCATTTGAACATTAAGTACAAGAAGGGCGACACTAATAATGTTGCAAACTACCTTAGTCGACCACCGATCATGGCGATAACCACCGTTCTCAACTCTTGTGGGAACGAGACTTCTGATTGGCCACTTCTCTACAAGAGTGATCCAAGTTTTGGCCACACATACAAGACGCTCTTGTAGGGTAACTGAGTTCTAAATTTTCACCTCTAGGATGCACTACTATGTCACCTGGGACACCTTTGTGTTCCTTCAAGCGAGCATGCCAAGATGATTTTGGAAGCGCACTATAGTCAGTTTGTTGGGAATTTTGGGGTCAAGAAAATAGTGGCAGTACTGCAGAAGTATTTCTATTGGCCAAACCTTCGACAGGATGTTGGGAAGTACATCAGATCCTACACTATCTGTGCCATTTCCAAACTGACCATCAATAAGCAAGGCCTCTATACTCCGATTCCTACCCCTATTTGACCTTGGGAATCCATCTCCATGGATTACATGTCAGGCCTTCCTTCTACTAAGCATGGCAACAAATGTGTTTTTGTGGTTGTCGACACATTCTTGAAGATGGCCATTATGGTGGCCTGCAAGAAGAATATCACAATAGAAGCCACTACTAAACTCTTCTTTGAACGAGTGTGGGTACACTTTGGAATCCCATAGTATATCATCTCAGATCAGGACAATAGGTTCCTCAGTACATTTTGGTCTATCCTCTGGTCAATGTTAGACACCAAGCTCATTAAGTCCACATATTTCCATCCCCAAATTGATGGCCAGACATAGGTCATCAACAGGATGATCGTACACATTTTGCGCATCTACAAATCAAAGAATCCACACACATGGGATGAGAGCCTCCACTATGTACAACATAGATATAACTAGTCCCTTCACAAATTAACTGATCACAACCCCTTTCAGGTGGGCTTGGGATTCTAGCCACTATGTCCCATTGATGTAGCCATACCATTTGCAGCTACTTAGGCTGATTTGGCTCATGTCCAATCTGAAGCTTCCAAGGTGAAAAAATTTATTGAGCGCATTCAACACAATCGCCAATAGGTTCATGACATATTGGACATAGCCAATGCGAAGTACAAGTAGCGACATGATCATCATTGGGTGCAACACAACTTCCAGGTGGGTGACAAAGTGTGGCTACATTTGCAAAAGGAGCGCCTCGCTGGACCCCACCGCAAGCTTCACCCGCTCTGATATGGGTCATACACCATCACCAAGGTTGTAGGGGACAATGCCTTTGATATCAGTATCCCACCATTCCTTGGTCTCCACCCAATGTTCAATGTGGACCGCCTTCAGCCTTACTTTCCACCTCTACTGGACAGATTTGACATGGCAGAACAACTCACACCAATAGAGTTACACCCATTCTACATGGAACAAGACACAACTGATCGTATTATGGACAAACAGATCAAGAACACCCTCCAGCAGAGGATCCAATAGAGGATCCAACTATATTGAGTTGTCAAAGCAAGCCAACTCCTTCACTAGGGACCAAGTTCAACATAAGTTTCCTCATCTTATGGAGGAACTCAACACAATGGGGACCATTGCTTCCTAATGGGGGAGAGTTGATCCAGCTAGATATTGGTGGCCACCCACCTATTCCACTTGGCCCCCAACCATTGTTTCTTTCAGTTTTTCAGTTTCCTTAATTTTAGCACAATTTACTATTTTTGGCAGTTTTTTGGGTACTGAACTTCTGGAGCCTTTTTGAGGCCCTAAATGACGTTTTTTTGGACATCAACCATTCGGAGAATATTTTTATACTCTAGATCATGATATTTGTTATCAACAGTTGTATTCCTTAGATATATCTTTCTAGCAATGTATCATATGCATCAAACAAAGATAGTATGCCAAAGTTATGATCCAGGAAAATTGATGTACCAATTTACCCCGACAGGGCCCATATTCTGGCATTTAATCTCATAGGGTTAGGTTTTTGGATGTTTAGGGTTTCCATTGTTTCTCAATAATATATAGGCCTTCGAGCCTCATTGTAACACAAAGTTGAGATGCCTATAGCTGCCACATCTCTTCTCAGAGATAAGCTACTAGCGCCCTAGCTAGTTTATTTCTATTCTGTCTGTAAACAAATTTCAATTCTTTGATATTAATGAAATGAAGTGTTATTTCTGCTGCATCTTTGTATTCATGGTTATATTTGTATTCTATTGCGTTCCTGCATAAATTCGGATCAATTATATCAATAGTCAATAGTGCAAGAGAGGATCATCACATCAATAATTTGTTAGTGGTCATCACTCATTGGCTTTACTTAGTGTGTTCTTTCATAAGGTACCTCATTTAGAAATAATTATTGTAACTACATTTATACCCTTCTCAGAGATAAGCTACCAGCGCCCTAGCTAGCTTATTTCTATTTTGTCTGTAAACAAATTTCAGTTCTTTGATATTAATGAAATGAAGTGTTATTTCTACTGCATCTTTGTATTCATGGTTATTTTTGTATTCTGTTGCGTTCTTGCATAAATCCGGATCAATTATATCAATAGTCAATAGTGCAAGAGAGGATCATCACATCAATAATTTGTTAGTGGTCATCACTCATTGGCTTTACTTAGTGTGTTCTTTCATAAGGTACCTCATTTAGAAATAATTATTGTAACTACATTTATACCCTAACCAATAGATGTAATAAAGCTTCTCACCTACAAATATGGTGCCATGTTAGTTACTTCTCAAGGACTTCAAATTTCTCAACAATAACACTATTGCTAATAAGTTACAATTTTAACTATGACTTTTTAATCCATTTGTGAAAGAGATTGCAAGAAACTTTGTATAAATATAAACAATGTTGGTTTGTCAAATAAAAAGGTTACGAAGACATATATATATATAAAATATGGCCATACAAAATAATGAAACTTGGTATTGCCAAATCTAAAGTTTTATTTTCTATGGTTTTTAACAGTTGAAAATAAAATGGATTTAAATTTTGGTACTAATTACATTGAATTTGAAGCACCACATGATTCTGACATGATCTCAAGTTTAATTGTATAGTCATGAGGATTTTGGCATTTATGTTACCCATTTAGCTTACAATTAGAGTAAGTAATGGCGTCTTGACCTTTTTGAGCATAATTTCAAAGTTAAATGACCTTCTAAAATCAACTTGCATTCATCCATCAAATGATTTATAATGTAATCCATTATGATCAAAATTCATATGCCTAAAGTGAAACATTTTTGCAATTAAGGCTTTTCTCTTTAATCCAACTATGAGATAAATATTCTCATGAATATTCACCCAGCCTCTATTCTTATGATCAAGTTGGGAGATGATTATTAGCTTCCAAAGCATAATTTATTGACTAATAATGTCAACCTTATATAATAGGCATGGTAAGATTATGCACCTATCTAGAGACCATGTAAGAACATATTTTACAAAGCCCATTTATGTCACTTTTAATGTACTTGCACAATCAGCCACATATGCATATAAGTGGGGTTGTGAAGCTATAGAAACATGGAGTTATAGATCATTTTTTACCATTCCCAAAATGTTGTGTCTAAAACTCAAGTTGGTGTAGAAGAGAGAGTAGACAATTACATACACATCCTTGTTTATCATAAACATTTTAAAGGTTTGAAAACTTAAATCCTTTGTATAACATTTATATTGAAACTTCGGATAGGACTAGATAATTTTCCTAAAAGGTACATGCTAATATATGATCCATAAACAAGGGACTTATAACCCACTCGCTTCATCGACATGGACCCTCAGTAGAAATTAAATTTTGATCTTTGATTCTTTGCCATGTACAAAGATATATGTTTGTTGTCTTCAAAGCTTGGTAATGCCTAAGCCCACACCAATAGCAGAAATAAGTTATTATTCTCTTCTCTTGGTGCAATCCTTCTCAACTTCAACAGACAAACACAAATCTATTAATGCCAAAATATCATGGACAAACTTCTACGTACTCATGAAAAAATTAAACTTCTTTATGGAAATTCATCACCAAGAAAGAATGGATCTGCTCTAATGCACTCAGATTCAAACTATATTTTTATGCAATTTAAATAGCCCATCTATCAAAGCTAAGATCAAATCCTCTATGTGAATGGATTGGAATTTTTGTCTTTGGATACTATGCATGTGTTATGCATTTATTTTGTTTAGGCCAATACTCAACAATAGAGTATCCCACTTTGGTTTTTATTTTCAACAAAGGAAATAAAATGTGTTCTTTACAACCTACCAATCCAACACTCTAACTGATGTTATATTTATAAGTCCAATTCCAACATAAGAACAAATTACACCCTATCAATGAAACAATAAGACCACCCCTACTCTACAATTTTCCAATAAACCATTAATATTCCTTTGATACCTAGAAAATCAATGGATGTCATGTTGTATGGATAGGAGTGGATATGACGTGTTGTCCACTCGAGCTACATATGGCCTCTTGAATTTCTCACTCTTCCAAACCTAAAAACCATTCAATCAGGATATATGTGATAGAAATTAATTAACAAACATATAAAGAATGATCATTACTTAAAACAGAGGTTGTATTGGAAGGAGGAACTAAATCGATCCACCATATGCCAATTTATATGCCAAATGAAATGGAAGGACCCAAAAATTCAATAATCTCAACTCCTTTTAAAACTAATGAGGCCGCTCTAGGAATTCACATTGACAAGCATCACTACTCAATGAAAGTGTTCTTCTCATTAGCAGTAAGTAATGTATATGTGTTTATCACTCAACCTTAACAATTGACGAACTACCTTCCATATTTACAACGATGTCCCAACATGGAAGTAGATGTAAACATATACCTTCAAGAGTTAGGATGAAAGTCAATTCATTTTTGTAATGGCTATCATAGTCAGATAAATTCAGTTCCAATCTAAGAACAAACCATGAAGATTTCCATAGGAACCACAGGAAGTTCTCATAGCCTCAATTTAGCTATGATGGGGGCTTTAACAACCATTTATAAATTTGAGGATTCAATTAATTGACCCTCCAACTACTCTAGTGAAGGGAATACATACATATCCCAATTTCACAACAAAGACAATAAACCAAAAGGTGAAACCCCACTCCAAAAAACAGATTTAGGAACTCCACATGGGATTGGATAAAATGACCATTGTCTCTCTCACCATAGGCTTTGTTTTCTTTTAAATTCCATTGAAGGGATAGTGTATGTCGGCTAATCCTCCATGAATCTATGTGTGTTTCTATTAGATAATAACATTGCATTCTCCTCAGGTTTTGGAGCAAGTCAAGAATCAAATCCAAAATAAAGTCATGACAAGAAATGATAATGATTTGCTTGTAGTTTAGGAATCATACATGTCTTAATAGAGGGATAAAATAGCAATGAATTTTCAAATTGCAAAGTTGGTTGTAACTATTCGGACCATGATTCTACCATTAATTAATATAACCAAGAAAACAATGAATACAACCATAGAGAAGATAATACAATTGCAAAACACATTAATGGACACACACAATTAGAGACACAATTAACACAATATTTACCCTAGGAACCCAAATGGGAAAACTAACATTCAGTGATTTCTTAGTGCTCCTATTCCAACAATCTCTAGTTACAATGAAACTAATGGACCTTTGTGTATCCTTACCTCCTTGGAAAAATAACCCTTTGAGAGTGAAAGTATAAAAATAAATAGGGAGAGTTGGGGTAATGGGAAGGCCAATATGCATGACCTTTCCCTTCCCATTCCTCAAACTTTTCTCTCTTATTATTATTTTTATTTTTCCTCCTTTTTTTCTTTCTTTTTGGTCTTGTTTACTTTTACATTAGCATTTTATTTAATATGTTATCTAACCTTCATTATTTTCCTACTTACACTTGTAGGTACTAAGTGTTACAATCATATCATTCACTTGTTCATATCCATTTCAAATCATACCTCCCCATTAAGAGACTTTTTGGTCTCAAAAAACTTAAATGAAACCAATTTGGATCAATGTGCCTTCTTTCTTCTTCTTTAGAACATGGATTTGACCCTGGATCTAGGATACAAATCTAACTCTAACTTTGGCTCTGGATACTAGCTTAGGTTTTAGCTATGACTATGGCTTTGGTTCCTAGCTCACTTCTTCCCACAATGCAAAATTATTCTCATAGATTATCATCTCTAAACAATATTTAGATATGAACTCTTCAATCAAAATTCATTTGTCTTTAGTGTACAAGTCTCTTTCATTTTCAGAATTGGAGATGGTCTATCTCATAAACCAATGAAAGCTAAGTCAAATTCTAGTATGTTCTTGTTCAGTGAGATCCCAGTAGCCATGCCATCATGTAGAAATTCCACAAGAGGAAGTGTGGATTTCCCTCTTCTACTAGGATCAAATTCTTCCCTGCATGGAAACAATTCTCTGCATCAAACTCTACAAATATTTGTATTTTGTAGTATGTCAATTAGAACTCCTCCATTCCTCTAGTCAATAAGAGACATGTATAACTCTATTAAATAAATGTTTGAGTGCTTCATTCTTTCACTTTATATCACCATGGGCAAGGAATTAGATGAATTTAATGCAATTTTACATGTCCCTACATGTTGGTTATATGAGACTTTGAACATTGGCGTGTTGGTTTACTAGATGGTGAGTCATTATTCAACTAGATTGAATTGAAAGAAACATCATCCCATGCTTGAGATCTATAATTTACCCATATTCATAAATACACCATCATCGTTATTTGGAAAAAATACCAAAAAATAATCATGTAAATAAACAAGTGCAACCACAATATATAAAAATGCATAAATATATATGTCATAAATACTCAATAAATTTTCTACAAACTATCTCATACTATCCACATAACTGTCATTGATGTGATTTATTGTTACAAGGGAAAAACTCTCTATGGCCAAGGGTAAACCACAAAAGACAAGTATGACTGTAGAAATCAACTCAATTCCAACATGTGCTATATAAACTAATGTGCAATACTAGGAAGAAGCCTACGTCGATCCAATCGTTTGTTGTCATTCCACCGTTGAGCACTTTGACCCAAAGCTTTACACCTACAAAAATTTCTCAACAAACAAGCGATGCAAGTATATAGTGACAATATATAAAATGAGTTAGCACATCAGATAACACAATCCATTAATAAACATTACAAACATGCCCATGGATAATAATCATATATTTGCAAGATATAGATAGGACAAGAAATGAGTATTTCTATTAATAATTGATCAACAGAAGTATCAACATTACAGACTTCTGTGTCAGCATGGTTCGAAACCAAGAAACCAAGTTCCTTCCAACTGGGTCTCCACCACTTCAATCCTCCACCAAAAGCAAGCTCATAGCAAAGAGGTAATGAGGTCCTCTCGACAATAAGAAAAGATCTTGGGGGTTGAACACTGTGTTTAGACTTGAGGGACAAAGGGATGCAGACTCAATATAAAGTAATTTCTCCAAAGTAACTTTTCTCTCAAAGTTGAATGCTTTCTCCTCTTTTTCCATAGCTCGAAATTGTGCTCTTATAGCCTCCAAAATGCAACTGAAGGGCTGAGTCAAAATATTTCCAGTATATGGAAGGCCAAAGATCAGAGATCTTTGGTCGTGACATGGAAACCCGAACTCATTTTGTATTTTCTGGCACAAATGCCGATATACGCGAGCTGTAGTGGAGCTTAAAGCATATACACATCTTGCAAAGCAGTTAGGGAGCATATATGTGGAAAAATATATATTTTTGGCTCTAGATTTATCAAAATGGGGTTGATAAGTCTGCATAGGGAAATGGAAAAAGGCCCTCTGTGAAAGATAGCAATGGTGAGGCAAATATTTTTATAACAGATGCCCCCCTAATGTGTGAGATTAGAGGATTATCTGTGATGGACGAAATACATTATAAATAACCCAAAAGTGGAGTGGTAGAGAACCATCTAGATGAAATCAATTGCTCATTACATTATGTATTGAATTTGCATACATGGCTGCCAAGAATACAATGCAGATCCATGTGGAAAATATACCAACGAGTGTTCATGGCCATGAGTAGGTAAGTATAAATGCGGTGACATGCCAATAACTGTCATAGTCACGAACAAGGCCCAGTGAAAATAGTCTCAAAATCAATCTGAAGATATCTGTATACCATGGAGTACAATCTAATCTCCCATGATCGCTGAAGTCAAATAGGTACTGGTCCAATGAAATGGAAGCAACAACTCAGAAAAGTTGCATCCATTCTTAAATACAATCTTCCAATGGTGCAAGTCTACATCATGTGAATAAATGAGTTGAGGTTGAACACGATGAGACATCATTTGATTACCAGTCATTGAGGTATACTGTTAACAAATGCGGGACAACCTACCAATGATGAAAGTAGGTATCGAGACACCGAGTACATCTCTACAAATGTGAATAAAGGAGTTGGTGTGGAACACTTGAGAGATCCGTAGATCAGGAGACATTGATGTATTCCCATCTATCAATGGCGAGAGAGCCTGCCACTAATGACTGCAAGCCTCAAGGTACTCATAAAACTCTAGGTCTTGTATGCAGAATACATGAGATGAATTTGATGGAAAGAGACCCGCTAAAAGGAGAGCATTAAGGCATCTCTCATCAGTCAGCACAAGGAACAAAGCAGGAGCTTCATGATTTGGTGGAGATCGAAAAAAGAACATGTTCACAAACCAACGACCCTGTGCATCTTTCGTGTGTGCCAAATGCAAGCGGTACACAAAAAAGACCCTCTGAATAGAAGCCAATGATGAAAACTACTGACAAAGGCAAGGAAACCACCAATAAGGCTAATGGCATCCAAGACACTGCACGAATCCCAAAGTGTGAATAGATGTCTTACCATCGAACACAAGGGAAACCACCCAGTCAACGACCCATGATGAAATGTCGAATGCTAGGTTCAAGGTGACCTACCAATGATGAAAGTAGGGCTAGGGTGCGTCATAAGACAAAAGTATCATGTGATTCTAAGATAAACTGAGGGTATGGCTGACATTCAAAGTCAATATTTCTAAGGAGTGGCCGACACAAGTTGATAGACTTCCTTTGAACAAGAGAATGAGAGATACGATGGACTCTGGTAGCATAGACTTAATGATGTGACAACTAGATGCACAAGGCATCCATAATGTTATCTATAGTGACTGGAAGATTCACCAGTCAGTAGAGAAAATTATGTAACGAGATCAACTTCCTAAGGCCATGCTAAACCCAAAATTATGATGACGCAAGGACTCAATAACTTTGTGCTATGTTCAAAGGTGACACGACTACTGCCAATTACATTAGTACTCCTTTCCCACCAGTCGTTTTTTGTTTCTTCATAAAAAGTGAATGCTATGATACAAAGGAGGGAACGAGTGTCGCAAGTAAGAAAAACTAGTTCCAGCAGTGGAATGTACCTATGCTCAATGCAAGGAAATTCATGCGGGAGATGGACACTCGGGGTGATGTTACTTCCAAGGTATAGGGTGTCAAATTGTGAAGGATATAAACAAGGCTCTGCTTGGTTGAGGATGCAAACTGTTTGGGCCATCGTTTATAATGCAAAGCGAGAACCGACTAAAGGCTCAATACTGTAAGCAAGGGCATGAGATGCAATCACAATTTAACGCCAAAAAATGTCCTTTTTTATATATTTTATTCTACTTGGTGTGAAAAAGGGGTAAACTTGTGCCAAATAGACGTCTTTTCAAATCCAATTTACTAGTGTGAAAAAGACAACTTCACTCAGGGATCTTTTCCATTTTTGATAGCGAGTCGGAAAAGAGCTTAACTAAGACTCGTGATCTTTCAAATCCAATTTTAACGAGTGTGAAAGGGACAAATCACTCGGCGATCTTTTCAATTTTTAATAATGAGTTGGAAAAGAGCCTAACTAAGACTTGTGTTTAGATCTAATAAACATGTAAAGGGGGAGGCCAAGGTTCTCGTCTTGGCCTTCTGCCGAAAGTCAGTATCCTATGGATAGCTAACAAAAGCATGGGAAAGCCCAAAGCTCTCCAAGTCGAGGAGGAGAAAGTGATAACGGAGTATAGTCTCTGTTATGGTTCGAATAATGTCTCTTAGTGGAACATACATAGGCGGGGGTATGGGATGTCCCGTCAGGTCGTCCCAGCTGAAGGGGACCTCGTCAAAACTCGGAGAGAGAGTATTTGGAGGAAGAATGAATCTCTCTTGTTTAGATCGGGGAAGACTTGGAATGTTGATGACGTGACTAGAGGGTGCATCACTCTTTTCAGGGAGAGATGGTTTGACCATAAATGGCATCGGCGTGGTCACTTATTCAATTATAGGTTGAAGAGGATGCATGGTAATGGGGTTAGGAGATGCTTCACCCTCTGTGGAGGGGGTGAGATCAGAGGAAAAGCTCGGCGGTGAGACCGTCGGGATCATTAAAGGTGAAGTGGTGTGCGGAGGAACCATGGGTGTCTCGGAGTTTGAAGGGATTTTGGGTGAGCCCCACACCTCTAGTATCCCGACAGTCACTAGGCACAAGTGAGTAAGATGGCTTTATTCACAAGTCCTGCAAAGGAATTTAGGCTTACATATGAGATGCTTAGGTTTCTCGATGGGACTGGTCGAGGAAAGAGAGTCATCTCCTGTATGATGAATAGGATTCGAAGATGTGACACGGCTATGATCTGGGGTGAAAAGGATGGTTCCCCCAACATAATTGGCAAAGGTTGGAAGTGAGTTGTCGACATGATTTGTAGAAAGTGTCGACTCATCTCCGACATGACTAGCAGAGGTGGACGATGGTGCATTGGTGTGGCTTACAGTGGTTGGGCTAGTGATAGATTGCAGTATTTGATTCCAAGGTCCCGAGAAAGATTGATTCTGAAACATTGCAGGCTAGAAAGGATCATGGTATACTCCCTGTCCTAGCTCAGAAACATGATGGTTTATGCCAAGGTGGTTTGAAGAGGTCTGGACTGGCATCATCACTGAGGTCTACAAAGAGATCGAGGTAGGATAAGAATTATTCAAGTGAGGATATATGTTTCCCCCTTGTGAGCATGTCCCATAAGGAGGGTAGCTCGAATTATAAAATTGATTCTCCCCATACGAAATACCTCGGGGTACTTGAGGACCTGGTGCAGAAAAAGTGTTTAAAGGGACCAACATGGCAAATGAAAGATACATGGGTGGGGTGTAATAAGAACCCATCCAAGCACTGAATCCTAAAAGAGCATAGCTAGGATTGGATCCATAACGTGGAAGGTTCCAACCTCACATGGGAATACAACTCATATCAAATGAAGAAGTGGGCATGGGAGCAATGGTGCCCTCAGGTCCAATGCTAGGATTCATATAAGTAGACCAGGGAGGGGGTTGCATGTGGGAAGGCATATCAATAGAAAAATGACTAGAGACCCAAGGTGTGGATTGAGCATTGTAATCGTGCATACCATTGTAAAAAATAGAAGGGTCTGCCCCCATGAAATGAGGAGGCATCATGGGGTGGGGAGAAGTGAATGGAGGAGTAAATGCCACTCCACTATCCATGATAATGAAACCAAAAACTAGAGTCCTAGGGCCAACTAGTAATCAAAGAGCATACCTAAAAGTCAAACGACCAATATGCATGCAAACGGGCTAAAGTGGCTGAGTGGCCTCCCTCGCTAAAGAAGGTATGCCTCATCCAAGAGGGACCTGAGATCATTATGTGTAAAAAGAATGATCAAATACACCCTCCATATTTCAATGTTAAACTTGAAACTTCTAAAAGTTGAAATATTCCGGAAGATGGTGTAGAAACCTCCTTGTAGATGTTTTACACTGTAAAAATTGTTGACTCGAAAGCACAAGATTTTGAGATTGCCAAGCAAGGCAATGACAATGAGGATGGAGCCATCCCAGTTGCCTTTTTACCTCTCATGTTCATTCATATGTTTTCTCTGTATGAATCAGTCGGTGTGACAATAATAAAATGTAAGGGGCGTTGTTGAGACATTGGTTCCTTGATAGATCTCAGTGGCCATTACAGAGACTCTATAGCCACCCTCCTCCATATATGCCCTTGCAATGTCATAAATATGAAGAACAAGGTAGAACTACTTGGTTAACCAGGTCCACTTGTTGGAGTGGTGGCTACCAATCTCCATTCGGCGCTTGAAATGTGTCGACTGTAAATGAGAGAAGATGAATCGATTGAAATGTGTCGATTGCAAATGAGAGAAGATGAAGGGAAACAATATGCCCAGTTTAATGTGAAACAACAAGGAAAAGGACAAGGGTGGTGGGATGATCTGGTAGGAAACAATGATAGAGGTTCAGCTCAATGCGAAACAATTTAAACTTTAAATCCAGAAGGGGTAGGGTATGTATACTTTTGAAGATTTTACTGGTTAAAATGGTTAAACTAAAAAAATCTCATACACCAATTTAATGTGTAGCTTAGTCATAACCTTAAAAATAAATAATAATAATTATTATTATTATCTAAATTTTACAGTATTCAAATCATATGTTTCAAATATATAAATAAATTTAAAACCCTCAAAAATTCTCATCCAATATATAATTCTAATCACTAAAATTGAATTTGAAACATTACGTGATTGTGACATCTTCTCAAATTTAATTGTATAGTCATGAAAGTTTCTACATTTATGTTACCCATATAACTTATCCTTAAAGTCAAGTAATAGTGGTAATAGTGGCTTGACTCCAAAAAAAACCTTATAAAATCAGCTTGCATTCATCTATCAAAAGATTTATAATGTGACCCACTATGATTAAAAGTCATATCCTTAGAGTGAAAAGTTTTTGCAATTAAGGATTTATAATATGACCCACTGTGATTAAAAGTCATATGACTAGAGTGAAAAGTTTTTGCAATTAAAGATTTATAAAATGTGACCCACTATGATTAAAAGTCATATGCCTAGAGTGAAAAGTTTTTGCAATTAAGGATTTATAATGTGAGCGATTATGATTAAAAGTAATATGCTTAAGTGAAAAGTTTTTGCAATTAAGGTTTGTTTCTTTGAGCAAGTGTGAGATAAATATTTTCATGAATGGGATGAGATGGAATTGTGAATCCTCTCTTTCTATGATCAAATTGGGAGATGACTACTAGCTTCCAAAGCATAGTTTATTGACTAATAACCTCAACTTTAGATAATAGGCATTGTAAGATTATGCACCTATTTAGAGATCATGTAAGGGTTTTTTTTTACAAAGTCCATTTATGTTACTTTTAGTATACTTGCATGATCAACCACATATGCATATAAGTGGGGTTGTGATGTTATGGAAATGTATCACATATGCATATAAGTGGGGTTGTAAAGTTATGGAAATGTGGAGTTATAGACCATTTTTTACCATTCGCATGTAGCATCATATAATAAATGTTGTGTTTAAAGTTGAATTTGGTGTAGAAGAGAGAGTAGACAATTACATAGACATTCTTGTTTATCATAAATATTTTAAAGGTTTGAAAACCTAAAGCCCTTGTATAACATCTAAATTGAAACTTCAAATAAGACTATACAATGTTCCTAAATGGTATACGTTAAGATATGATCCATAAATAAGGGATTTATAGCCCACTCGTTTCACCAACACAGATTCTTAGTAAAATTTAACTTCTGATCTTTGATTTTTTGACATGTACAAAGATTTCAGTTTCTTGTCTTCAAAGCTTGGCATTTCCTAAGCCCGCACCAATAGCATAAATAAGTTCTTATTCTCTTCTCTCAATACAATTTTGAGTGCAATCCTTCTCAACTTCAATAGGAAAACAAAAATTTGTTAATGCAAAAATATGAACAAACTTCTAAATGCTAATGTTGAAATCAAACTTATTTATGAAAATTCATCACCAAGAAAGAATGGCTCTACTCTAATTCACTCAGATCCAAACTATATTTTTATGCAATTTAAATATCCCGTCTATCAAATCTAAAATCAAAGCCTCTATGTACATGAATGGGAATGTTTAACTTTGATTACTATGCGTTATGCATTTATTGAGTTAAGACCAATGCTCAACAATTGAGTAGCCCACTCTAGTTTTTATTTCAACAAAGGAAATAAAATATGCTTTAAGTAAATAAAATATGTTCTTTATATATTTTTAGAAAACTTAGAACTAAACATCTCCTCAAATTGTAGAATGGAACATCAATTCACTTAAAACTTATTATGATGTGGATAAAATTATGTTGAGCACCCAATTGAGATATTTTGGAATGGATACCCTAATTATGTAAATCAAACAAAAAGGCATTGACATTTGGCAACTATTTACCATATGCTGTTTTTGTTGCTGAAAATAAAAGAAAGACAACATTTAAAAAAATGAAGATTGTATTTTTATTTGGGAATGTAGAGTTGACACAACCATTTGAAAGTGAATTTGTAGACCACATTGTAATTATTTTCATGTGTATCTTCTATTAGGAAAATGGTATTTTATTGAAAACCATCTCATCTAAAATAGACAATAAGATAAATAAGACATATGGGGTGATATTTACCCCATTAATTGTTTCCTTGTCAATATTATTGATTACCAACTTGGCACATGTTTTATGGTGTGCGTAGTTTTATTAGGTATTATGTTTTCTAATTCCTAGTTTTATTAGGTATTATGTTTTCTAATTTCTAACATAATAAATACTTAAGCATGTTGGCAGAGTTTTGAATAAACATGTCAAGTACAAGGTGAATTTCATATTAAATTTTATTAGGTGTTTTTCTTCTTTTCGCTAATATGAGAAGAGTAAATTTATATCAATTGAGATTAAATAAATTGAAATTTGAATATAAAAGATGATTATTTTTCATTAAAAACACATAAATATTATTACTTATTTGCATTGATAAATGGTTTCTATTACTATCGTATTTTTCATTGTATCAATGAATATTCATGCTGATCCATGAAATTTAAAACAACAATTTCACCTTTTCAAATGTTGCATAATATTAAATTTAAAAAAAATAAAAATAAAGATGAATTAAATGTTTTACTTTTAGATATCACTGTTAGTTCCTAAAGTTACTGTTAGTCCCTAAAGTTGCACTTGACTGTGAGAGGGCAAGCTAGGGCATCATTCGTTTATTGCAAAGTATTTTTAAGGTTTTATGATTTATTTTTTTTGTAGGGTGGTTGAAAACTGGCTCAAGGTTACAGTGTGACATGGAAATCAAGATCAGAACATAGCATATCCCATTGGTTGAATAATAGATAGACACATAGATGGACTAAACCAATTTAAGAAAAAGGAAGATGAAGTCTTCAATTTGTCAACTTTACATGAATTCTCATCTCAAAATGTCATAAAGAAACAAGACTATTAGCTTGATATCAAAACTTGAAAAATTATCTCTACAGTAAAATTTTTACTGTATAAATTAACAGTCAAGAATAAAAAAGCATTGCAATCTGAAAAATGAATTCAAGCATGAATAAAGAAATAACAAAGTAGAAAAAAGAGGGTCTAACCATCCATATGCCTTTTCTATTAAGTGTCAAATAGAACATAAATTCCCTTTACAATGAGCTTCACAAAAAGGTCCCCTGGATCTCCAATTTTTTGACCTTCACATAGTCTTTCCTTTGTCTATTTAAACTATCTATAAAACTACCAGATCCTATCATCTAGTATAGCTTTAATGACTAGATTCGAATAATATCTATCTACTAAGGTAGTTCACTCAAAAAGAGCTTCTACAATCCCAAAATAGATAACAACTCAACAACTTGATATTGCAAAATATTGCCCGCATTTACATTTGACTCTACAAAATAGGAATTAGTTTGATTTTGTCAAACAGATCGAGGTCTTAGCATCTTACTGACCAAAAACGAGTAGGATTTTCCATATTTCCTGGAAAACATTTAAATCATGATTGTAGAAAATTTCCTTGTTAGCTTTAGGATATAATCACAGCAGTAGATTTAGCATTTTTCTGTTTGATCTTTGTCGTAAGCATGACATTGTACCAACAGAGCTTGAAATTAATCTCCCTGAGTTCTTTGAGCAATTCCCTTTGCTCTTTCTTCTTCTTTTTAAAACCTTGAATCCTTTCTTGCTGGCGAGCATTCGATTGTTCTATCTGCACCTTTTCTTTCTTTAACTGTCTTATTGTTTTCTGAAATTCCTTGATCCTTTCTTTATCAGTTTTGATTTTAACTTTGAATCCTGAGCATTCTTCAAAAGGTGTAGGTTCATTCAAGTTTAAGGAAACTTTGGGTTCTTTTTCTTTAACTTGGTACTTGTTGGATCATGTTGTCATTGATGCCAATGGTTTGATTATTTGGGAGATTGTTGGATCATATGTCATTGATGTAAATGGTTTGGTTTGATTGATGTCAAGCAATTTATTGATTGATGATTGGTGGATCATTGAGATGATGCCCTTGATGAGAATGACATATGTCCAAGTGGAAACCAATTGATAAAGATGGATCATTGATATGATGCATTGATGAAGATGGATCAATGAGTTGTCATTGATACATGATGCATAGTTGATATATATGATGCAGTGGTGAATTGATGCAAAGATGAATCATT
>SNQJ01S0000602.1:803360-825153 GCA_010110895.2 Picea sitchensis
GAATCATAGACCAATCAATTATATGGTTAGCATCATGTACATATTTCTTCAATAATGAGACATGGAAAACATTATGTGCTTTGACTGTGGGAGGAAGTGATAGCCTATAGATTGCAGGTCCCATTCTATCTAGAACCTCAAAGGGTCCACAATATTGAGGTGCCAATTTGGCACAAGCTCCCATTTTCAGGGAACTTTTCCTGGGCCTAACTCTGAGATATACATGATCTCCCACTTTGAACTCTCCTGGAGTTCTCTTTTGGTCGGCATAACTTTTATGTCAGTTCTGAGCGACCCTCAGGTTTTGTTTTATCTAAGTCACTTGCTGTTCCATTTATTTCAACATGTCCAGTCCAAAATAAATCCTGTTTATGGGATTACTCCAGCTGACTGGAGTGTTACACAGTCTACCATAGAGGACTTCGAAGGGACTCATCTTTAAGGATGCTTGGTAGCTTTTGTTGTAGGTGAATTCTACCAGTGGCAGGTAGTCTTCCCACTTCCTGGGTTGGTGCATTACATGCATTCTTAGCATGTCTTCAAGTATTTGGTTCACTCTTTCTGTTTGTCCGTCAGTTTGAGGGTGATAGGCAGTGCTAAACAACAATTTGGTTTCTAATCCAGCCATCAGTGATTTCCAAAAGTTAGAAGTAAATTTCGTGTCTCTGTCGGAGACGATCTCTTTCGGCATACCATGCAGTCTGAATATCTCCTTCATGAATACCTGGGCGATATCGATTGATTTTCAAGTGGATTTGACAGGGATGAAATGGGCAGACTTGCTCAATTTGTCCACCACGACCATAATGACATCATTCTGTTTGGTCGATGTTGGAAATCTAGTGATGAAATCCATGGAGATGGTTTCCCATTTCCATTCTGGGATTGGTAGAGGTTGTAATAATCTTGTTGGGTGTCGATGTTATGCTTTAACTTGTTGGCACTCTATGCATTGGGCCAAGTACTCGGTTATGTCTTTCTTCATTCCAGACCAATAGAATTGTCTCCTAGTGGCCGTGATCATCTTCTGGTATCCTGGATGACTAGAATAGGGTCTTTTATGTAGTTCATCCAGTATGAACCTCTTCAAGTCGTCACAATATAGAATATAAAATCTACTTCTGTAAGTGAGCAGACCTCCTTCGGTCATCTAGTAGCCTTCATATTTTTTTCCAGTAGGTCCTTGCTGTAGGTACATGGTCATGGTCTCGACGAAGGGATCTGTTTCTTGTGCATTTCTGATTCTTTCCTTGACATCTGTCTCACAGGTGCTCACCACTGCCAGGTGAATTGTTTTCATACTTCCGCTAAGGGCATCGACCACCCTATTTTCCTTTCCTTTCATGTGTTTGATTTCGAAATCAAACTCGCTAAGGAGGACCATTCACCTAGCTTGCCTAGCATTGAGCCTTGGTTGATCAAACAGGTATCACAATCCACAATGAACTGTCATAAGCATAAAATTTCTTCCCAGGAGGTAATGCCTCCACATTTTCAAGGCATGCACTATGGCATCCAACTCTAGATCATGGGTCACATAGTTGACTTTATGCTTGTTCAATTTTCAGGATTCATAGCAGATCACACTTCCTTCCTGCATAAGGACTCCTCCGAGCCCTTCCTTACAGGAATCTGTGCACACGAGGAAGTCAACTTCTGGATTGGCGATCTTCAGCACAGGTGCATGGGTCAGTATATGTTTCAGGGTTTGAAATCTTTCTTCACATTTCTGTGTCCACAGGAATTTTGTCCCCTTCTTTTGGAGGGCAGTGATTGGACAACCAATCTTGGAGAATCCTTTTATAAATATCCTATAGTATCCTGCTAATCCCATAAAGGATCTGATGTCCGAAACATCCTTTGGGGTAGGCCATTCCATGATAGACCTGATTTTTGCAGGGTCTACCGCTACTCCTTCTTTGGAGAGAACATGGCCTAAGTAATGTATTTGCTTTTGGAAGAATTCACATTTGCTGAATTTGGCATAGAGATACTGTTCTCTTAGCACTTGCAGCACAAGTCTAAGATGCTCTTCATTCTCTTTTTTGTTCTTGGAGTAAATTAATATATCGTCAATAAAAACAAGCACAAATTTGTCTAGGAATTTGCTGAGTACATTGTTCATCAAGCACATAAAAGTGGCAGGGGCATTGGTCAACCCAAATGGCACCACCACAAACTCATAGTGACCATACCTCGTTCGGAAGGCAGTTTTATGTATGTCTTCACCCTTGATTCAGACTTGATGGTATCCCGACCTCAAATCAATCTTTGATAAAATAGACGCACCCCCCAATTGATCGAACATGTCATCGATCCTCGGTAAGGGGTACTTGTTCTTTATGGTTACCTTATTGAGTTGCCTATAATCTATACACAGTCTGAGGGTACCATCCTTCTTTTTCACGAACAGGACTGGTGCCCCCCATGGAGACACGCTAGGCCAAATATAGCCCTTATCCATCATTTCTTATAATTGCAACTTGAGTTCAACTAAATCGGGTGTGCTCATCTAGTAGGGTGTCCTAGACATCGACACCACTCCCGGTGCAAGTTCTATCGAGAAGTCTATGTCCCTTCTCAGAGGTAAACCCGATACCTCTTCGGAAAACACATCTCTATATTCTCTCAGGATAGGGTGATCTTCAAGGCTTGGTTTGTCACCTTCGATTGTTTTCAACACCTGTATTTCATATAGGGGACATCCCTTTCGACAATACTTTCTCATTTGCAGAGCTTATATTTGTCTCACCGAGACAGGTTTTCAGATCCCTTGAAGGGTTATCTTTTTCCCTTCTTTACTTACACATTCTAAGGTTTTGTGGTAACAGTCCAATATGGATTTATGGGCGGCTATCCAGTCCATACCAATCAACAGATCATACGATCCCAGGGGTAATAAGTTAAGGGTTGTTTGGGTGGAGAATCTACCCAACATCAATTGGCAGGCTGGTATAACCTCTGCTACCCTTCTTTTGTTGCCAGTGGCTAACTGTACCAACCATGGCTTGGTATGTTTTTGTGGCTGTAGTTTACACTTATCAACAAATTTAGGGGCTATATAACTCAAATTTGAACCAGGGTCAATTAAAACAGACACTAGATGGTTGGAAATCATACCTTCTATTTTCACTACTGAAGCTTGTTGGTCGGCTTGGTTATTATCCAAGGCTGCATAAATTTCTGGCTCACTCCTGGCCACATCATTGACGGTAGTAGCTTCTTGGATGTTATAAATCCTCCGACTATTCTGTTGTCAGTGTGGACAGTCTCTCAATAGATGTTATTTCCCGCAACCCAAACATTTCAAAGGTTCTCTCTTTGGGTTATTAGTCTTCACTGATATGGGTCCAAAATTTTTATTTCCGCTCAAGGAGGGAAAATTCTATTGGTGCATACTCCGGGCTGGGAAGCTCATTCTTGGGTTCTTCTTATAGTTCTTAAATCCTGGGGATTTAATTCCCCTTTTATGAAATCTTGAACTATTCTTCTGTTTCCATCCTTTGCGAGGTTTTGCTCGATGCCCAAACTGTTCATGACAATAGGTTTCCTTTCGAATAGTGCCTTCTAGAGTCTTTGGCTCATCAAATTAAATTCTATTCCGATAGTCCTTAGGTAACCCACTAATGAAGCGTTGCACCTTTTCCTTTTCTGCCTTGATATAGGGTACATACCTCAACAAATCGAGGAATTTGTTGACATATTCTTCTATAGTGAGTTGTCCTAGTTTGAGTTCATAAAACTCTTTAGTCTTTTCGTCGAAATATTTTTCCGACAGATACTTCTTTCAGAAGTATTTCTCAAACCATTCCCAAGACAGGTCCTCTTCGCAAACCCCTTTCACATTCTTAAGGTCTTCCCACCAAATGGAAGCCTTTCCATTCAAGTTGAAGGTGGCCACTCGGGCCTTCATATTTTCTGAAAAATCATGGACTCTGAAATACTTCTTTAGTCCAAGCAGCCAGGCCTCTGCTTCCTCTCCCTTCTTTATTTCACCATCGAAGGAGGGTGGTTTGGCTTTTCTAAATTCTTCAAATTTTCGACCTTTGGAAGGATTTTGCTTCTTCTGTTTCTTTCGGGGATAGGAACTGGTTCTGCTGCTAGAAGAGCCCTCCGAATCGCCAGCTTCCTTCTCAGAGGAATCATCCGACGCTTGTCCTTTACCTTTGGGGCAGACCTTTTTCAAGGTTTTCCTCTCAGTGTGACCATTGACATGACCATGTTTTTGAGTTTCAAGTTCATGTTGCATTTATCTTTGTAGATCAGATAAACTCTGCAGTAAAACTGTGTTAATTTCTGTTTGTCTTTCTTGTTCTTTCATCATCCTTTCATTGTCGCCCTTACAACTTTGTAATTCGACCATGAGGCTCCTCACAGTCTTGGCAAGATCTGGAGGGGTCCCTTCTGCCCTCCTTTCGTCGGACTCTTCGTCTCTATTGTGGGAGCCTTCTCCCACTTCATGGTGAGTCACCATACTATGCATTGAGAATTTCCCGTGGTTGATCTTCCGCTTGTGTGCAAAAGGAAAAACACTAGTTGTTAGTTGATATTTATATTTATTTATAACCAGTACATAATTCATATTTTCACATGTACACACACAATAGGGATTTTTTTTTTTTTTTTTTCATTCTCAACTTCGTCCTTTAATTAGGGAGGTTAAGACAGGGGGGGTTACTCTTTTTAAGAGTGTTCTGAACGAAGCTTCTGCGCAACTCGTTCATGAGCCCAAGCAAGCCAAGTGTTGTAACCATGCTCTGATACCAATTTGTAACACACTCGTTGCAGTGTAATAATATTTTCGCCTTTTCTCGAGGGAAAGAATCCCCAAAAACCTACGTAGCTTAGCACAGGCTGCAGATGCCACCTCTGCCTCGACAGAGTCTCTGTGCGACCTCCTAGTCTTAAGGATCATTTAGTTTCTTTTATGAGCCGAAGCAACCCCTTTTGATTCCTAGCTGGAATATTCTTTCAATCGATCCATAGGTCCTTTCGGAAACTCCCCTGTGTGAACAACACTAGGCGCGAGCTCCACCCTCTCCGAGCGACCACAACGTTATGACCAAGGCCTATTCCTGAAGGCGCTTGTCACAACTCGCAATCTCGCGAGTTCGCGAGTCGAAACTCCTGACTCTTCCTTCCCAAATTTATGATATCTGAAATCGCGTAATGAGTATAGCTCCCTTCTGTCAGTGTCCTCTGTGTGTGACCAACGACTAGGCTAAGCGCTAGCTCCTGTCACAACTTCGCGACTTCTCAAGTCGAAAGGTTGAGCACTCATGCTCTTATCCCGCAAATCCCCGAGATGCGAGAAGTCAACGGAGTGTTAACTCCTTTCTCCAGGTGACGCATGTCCGCCTGTCAATCATACGGGCCCCACTTTGTGGTTCTTCCATGTGTTCCTTCGTGCCCGACGTTCGACACTTCATGACTTCTGATGTTGAGAAGAGGTCGTCTAAACCTTCGAACCTCCGAATGTGCGATACGCGCGATGAGGCTCTGATCCAACGGTCCTCTCGTGACCTGGATCCAGCGATGATCCTTTCTCCTCGTGATTTCACCACTCGTGACTTGGAGCACCCAACTCCTGGGTTCTCACCATGTGAACCTTTGAGTTCGCAAGATCCCTTGATATTTGCCACCTGTCCTCCTCAGAAAGACAGTTATGATCTTCTCACAACTTCGCCACTAGCGAAGTTAAGAGACTTCCTCCTCTGACTCCCGATGTCTGAATCCTCGATAGAGAGGATCTCGTGATACATGTCCTCCTTCCAACGGATGACTCAGATTCTTCCTCGACTTCACAACTCGCAAAGTCTAGACGCTCACCTCTGTGAGTCCCAATGCCCGAGTCTCCAAGGTGGATGATATCGCGACACACATCCTTCCACAGACAGACGACTCCGATCCTTTCGCAAATTCGGAACTTCTGATGTCGAGTGTCCAGACCTTCGTCCTTAGGACCCCTGAACCCCCGAATGCCGAAATCCTGATACCAACTCCTCTTTCGGGACTTTCACCTCTGTTCAGGAGGGCTTAACCCTCATGCATCTCTTGACAGATCCAATGGCTGTCGGGGTTTCTAACTAAGATCTGATGGTTCAGATCTGTCCCACGCTGTGCGCTCTCCCACTGCTCCCTAGATGTGGAAAACCAACGGTCTAGATACTTCCACGGACCTTGGGGATCTACGGTCCTGATTTCTTCGCTACTCACGAAGATAAAGGAAAAAAGGGTTAAGGCATTTAACGCCATCATCTATTCCTCCAATCTAATAGTCGTGAATGACTGCGGATCCTCCGACGAGATCTTGTCCATCAATCGATTCTTATACACATGCTCCTGTTTCGGGATTTCACGGGTCAGGGTTTCGGGACTCGCGAGTGCAAGAAAACTCGCACCTAGATACTTTGGGTGCCGAAACGCCGAAATGTTGAGGTCTACAAGGACCGTTCTCCCTCGTACAAGGTTTTGAGACTTAACCTCTAACATCCTTCTTTGGGTCCTCAGGTAATTTACACTAGGTTTTGAAGACCAGACTGGAAGGTCTTCTCTAAGGTAAGGGAGTGGTCTCAAAAGGATGCCTTCAGGAGGAAATCTATCCAAGGCATCAGGTAGGACAAACACAGGAACAATCTCCCGAGAGCAGACTTGAAGTCTGACTTAGATCGGTACGCATATAAATAGAAATTCATAAAACATAAGCCATACGTGGTCTTTCAATTATAAGCATGAAACCACCATTTCTGGTCAAAACACCACACAAACAATCTTATGTTCAAACCATTCATAAATTTCACAGACTATGAACATATATATATATCAACATATAAACTTCAAGATACAGGATATAAAACACTTATCAGAAATAACACCAGGTGTGATTGCAACTGCTGAGAGGGGTGCTCGTTTCCACCCAACTGTAGGCTCAACGACTCCCAATGGATTTACCACTAGCCACCCCCGAGCTGAGACCACGATGCTGTGAGACTACATCTCTGTTTGTTAGTGACCGAGAACGAAGGTTGCTCTCCTTCTTCTCCGCTATCACTCACTTTGTATTTTTCCAGAGTTCTCCTTCTTCCTTCCCTCACATCTACCCCCCTGATCGCCCACTCTTCTTACCTTTTCTCCTTTCAATGAGGTTGCGTGTGGCACGATCTTCCTCACGGTGGTCAGGTCTGAGGAATATATGGATGGGCGGTTCACCCCCATCCCTCATTACTCATGAGGAGCCCTTTACCTACCAACGCTGGTGAGTCATTTAATTCGGGGCCAACGAGCCTCTCTTGGTTCTCCGAGCCAATGAAGTCCAAATACGGTATTGGTTTCAGTGGAATTTAACGCCACCTTTCAGGGTGCCTTCCGTTACCTTTCTTTAGCCATCGTGGTCTCTTTTTCAGCACATCCCCTCTCAATCATCCTACAATACATATTCATAATAATATTTACATTCATCGACCTTTTTCACAAGGTCCATTCACACCACACATTCACATTTCTGAGTTTGCCACAATATTTGGCCAGTATAGTTATTTTTATAGACTGGGGGAAACAGGGTTTTACAATTCCCTCCCCCTTAAAGGAACATCGTCCTCGATGTTCTATCTATCAACTTGACATGCATGTATAGATGTAAACAAAATCGGATATGCCCATTTCATGGCATCCTCCATTTCCCATGTAGCCTCATCTGGGCCAAAATGTTTCCACTACACCTTGACCTGTGCAATGGTTCGGTTCGGGAGCGGGGTTTCCTTTCTGTCCAATATGCATTGAGGTTCTGGTAGAAACTCTCCCTCCGGTTCCACCTGAATCACAAACCAATCAATTATATGGTTAGCATCAAGTACATATTTCTTCAATAATGAGACATGGAAAAAATTATGTTCTTTGACTGTGGGAGGAAGTGCTAGCCTATAGGCTACAGGTCCCACTCTATCTAGAACCTCAAAGAGTCCACAATACTGAGGTGACAATTTGGCACAAGCTCCCATTTTCAGGGAACTTTTCCTGGGCCTAGCTCTGAGATATACATGATCTCCCACTTTGAACTCTCCTGGTCACTATGACCTAGCTTAACTTTGAAATCAATCTCTGAGAAAATAGACGCACCCTCCAATTGATCAAATAGGTCATCGATCCTGGGCAAGGGGTACTTGTTCTTTATGGTTACCTTATTGAGTTTCCTATAATCTATACACAGTCTAAGGGTACCGTCCTTCTATTTCACGAACATGACTGGTGCTCCCCATGGAGACACGCTAGGCCGAATATAGCCCTTATCCATCGTTTCTTTTAATTGCAACTTGAGTTCAACTAACTCGGGTGCTCTCATCTGGTAGGGTGTCCTAGACACCGACACCACTCCCGGTGCAAGTTCTATCGAGAATTCTATGTCCCTTCTCAGAGGTAAACCCGATACCTCTTCAAGAAACACATCTATGTATTCTCTCAGGATAGGGTGATCGTCAAGGCTTGGTTTGTCACCTTTGATTGTTTTCAACACCTGTATTGCATATAGGGGACATCCCTTTCAGCAATACTTTCTCATTTGCAGAGCTGATATTTGTTTCACTGAGATAGGTTTTCGTATCCCTTGAAGGGTTATATTTTTCCCTTCTTTACTTACACATTCTAAGGTTTTGTGGTAACAGTCCAATCTGGCTTTATGGGCGGCTAGCCAGTCCATACCAATCAACAGAACATACGATCCTAGGGGTAATAAGTTAAGGGTTGTTTGTGTGGGGAATCTACCCAACATCAATTGGCAGGCTGGTATAACCTCTGCTACCCTTCTTTTGGTGCCAGTGGCTAACTGTACCAACCATGGCTTGGTATGTTTTTGTGGCTATAGTTTACAATTTTCAACAACTTTAGGGGCTATATAACTCAAATTTGAACCATGGTCAATTAAAACAAACACTAGATGGTTGGAAATCATACCTTCTATTTCCACTACTGAAGCTTGGTGGTCAGATTGGTTATTATCCAAGGATGCATAAATTTCTGGCTCACTCCTGGCCACACCATTGATGGTAGTAGCTTCCTGGATGTTATAAATCCTCCGACTATTCTGTTGTCGGTGTGGACAATCTCTCAATAGATGTTCTTCCCCGCAACCCCAACATTTCAAAGGTTCTCTCTTTGGGTTATCAGTCTTCACTGATATGGGTCCAGAAGTTTTATTTCCGTTCAAGGAGGGAAAATTCTGCTGGTGCATACTCCAGGTTGGGAAGCTCATTCTTGGGTTCTTCTTATAGTTCTTAAATCCTGGGGATTTAATTCCCCTTTTCTGAAATCTTGAACTATTCTTCTGTTTCCATCCTTCGCAAAGTTCTTCTCGATGCCCAAACTGTTCATGACAATAGGTCGCTGTTCGAATAGTTCCTTCTAGAGTCTTTGGCTCATCAAATTGAATTCTATTCCAATAATCCTTAGGTAACCCATTGATGAAGCGTTGCACCTTTGCCTTTTTTTCCTTGATATAGGGTACATACCTCAACAAATCGAGGAATTTGTTGACATATTCTTCTATAGTGAGTTGTCCCAGTTTGAGTTCATAAAACTCTTTAGTATTTTCGTCGAAATATTTTTCCGACAGATACTTCTTTCGGAAGTATTTCTCAAACCATTCCAAAGACAGGTCCTCTTCATGAACCCCTTTCACATTCTTAAGGTATTCCCACCAAATGGAAGCCTTTCTGTTCAAGTTGAAGGTGGCCACTCGAGCCTTCATATTTTCTGAAAAATCATGGACTCTGAAATACTTCTTTAGTCTAAGCAGCGAGGCCTCTGCTTCCTCTCCCTTCTTTATTTCACCGTCGAAGGAGGGTGGTTTGGATTTTATGAATTCTTCAAATTTTTGACCTTTGGAAGGCTTTTGCTTCTTCTGTTTCTTTCGGGGATAGGAACTGGTTCTGCTGCTAGAAGAGACCTCCGAATCGACAGCTTCCTTCTCAGAGGAATCATCCGACGCTTGTCCTTTACCCCTGGGGCGGACCTTTTTCGAGGTGATCCTCTCAATGTGACCACTAATATGATTATGTTTTTGAGTTTCAGGTTCATGCTACATTTGTATTTGTAGATCGAATAAACGCTGCAGTAAAACTCCGTTAATTTCTGTTTGTTTTTCTTGTTCTTTCATAATCCTTTCATTGTCGCCCTTACAACTTTGTAATTCGACCATGAGGCTCCTCACAGTCTCGGCTAGATCTGGAGGGGTCCCTGCTACCCTCCTTTCATTGGACTCTTTGTCTCTATTGTGGGATCCTTCTCCCACTTCACAGTGAGTGATAATTTCCCGCGATTGATCTTCCTCTTGTGTGCAAAAGGAAAAACACTGGTTGTTAGTTGATATTTATATTTATTTATAACCAGTACATAATTCATATTTTCACATGTACACACACACAATAGGTATTTTTTTTTTTTCATTCTCAACTTTGTCCTTTAATTAGGGAGGTTAAGACCGAGGGGGTTATTCTTTTTAAGAGTGTTCCGAACGAAGCTTCTGCGCAACTCATTCATGAGCCCAAGCAGGCTAAGTGTTGTAACCATGCTCAGATACCAATTTGTAACACACCCGCTGCGGCGTAATAATTTTTTCGCCTTTTCTCGAGGGATAGAATCCCCGAAAACCTACGTAGCTTAAACCAAGTTGCAGACGCCACCTCTGCCTCGACAGAGTCTCTGCATGACCTCCCGGTCTTAAGGATCGTTCAGTTTCTTTTAGGAGCCAAAGCGACCCCTTTTGATTCCCAGCTGGAATCTTCTTCCAATCGATCCACAGGTCCTTTCGGAAACTCCCCTGTGCGAACAACACTAGGCGCGAGCTCCACCCTCTCCAAGAGACCACAATGTTATTACCAAGGCCTATTCTCGAAGGCGCTTGTCACAACTTGAAATATCGCGAGTTCATGAGTCAAAACTCCTGACTCTTCCTTCACAAATTCACAATATTCGAAATCGGGTAATGGGTATAGCTCCCTTCTGTTAGCGCTCTCTGTGCGTGACCAACGGCTAGGCTAAGCGCTAGCTCCCATTGTAACTTCGCGACTTCATAAGACAAAAGGTTGAGCACTCATGCTCTTATCCCGCGAATCCCCGAGATGCGAGAAGTCAACAGAGTGTTAACTCCTTTCTCCAGGCGACGCATGTCCGCCTGTCAATCATATGGGCCCCACTTTGTGGTTCTACCACGTGTTCCTTCATGCCCGGTGTTCGACACTTCATGACTTCTGATGTCGAGAAGAGCTCCTCTCAGCCTCCGAACCTCCGAATGCACGATACGCGCGATGAGGCTCTGATCCAACGGTCCTCTCGTGACCTGGATCCAGCGGGGATCCTTGCTCCTTGCGATTTTACAACTCGCGACTTCGAGCACCCAATTCCTGGGCTCTCACCTTGTCAACCTCCGAGTTCGCGAGATCCCTAGATCTCTACCACTCGCGAAGTCAAGAGACTTCCTCCTCTGACTCCCGATGTCTGAATCCTCGATAGAGAGGATCTCGCAACACGTTTCCTCCTTCCAATTGACAGCTCAGATTCTTTCATGACTTCGCAACTCAAAAAGTCTAGACGCTCACCTCTATGGGTCCCGATGCCCGAGTCTCCGAGGCAGATGATCTCACGACACACTTTCTTTCGCAGACAGACGACTCCGATCCTTTTTCAATTTTGGAACTTCTGATGTCGAGTGTCCAGACCTTCGTCCTTAGGACCCCTGAACTCCTGAATGCCGAAATCCGGATACCAAATCCTCTTTTGGGAATTTCGCCTCTGTTCATGAGGGCTTAACCCTCATGCATCTCCTGACATATCCAACGACTGTCCGGTTTTCTAACTAAGATCTAATGGTTCAGATCTGTCCTGCGCTGTGCACTCTCCCACTGCTCCCTGGACGTGTAAAACCAATGGTCTAGATACTCCCACGGACCTTGGGGATCTACGGTCTCGATTTCTTCTCTACTCACGAAGATAAAGGAAAAAGGGGTTAAGGAATTTAACGCCATCATCTCTTCCTCCAATCTAACGGTCGTAAATGACCGGGGATCCTCTGACGGGATCTCGTCCGTCAATCGATTCTTATCCACATGCTCCCATTTCGGGATTTCGTGGGTCGGGGTTTTGGGACTCGCGAGTGCAAGAAAACTCGCACCTAGATACTTCGGGTGCCGAAACGCCGAAATGTTGAGGTCTACGAGGATCGTTCTCCCTCGTACAAGGTTTTGAGACTTAACCTCTAACATCCTTCTTTGGGTCCTCGGGTAATTTACACTAGGTTTTGAAGACCAGAATGGAAGGTCTTCTCTAAGGTAAGGGAGTGGTCTCAAAAGGATGCCTTCGGGAGGAAATCTATCCAATGCATCAGGTAGGACAAACATAGGAACAATCTCCTGAGAGCAAACTTGAAGTTTGACTTAGATCGGTACACATATAAATAGCAATTTGTAAAACATAAGCCATACATGGTCTTTCCATTATAATCATGCAACCACCATTTTTGGTCAAAACACCACACAGACAGTCTTATCCTCAAACCATTCATAAATTGCACAGACTATGAACATATATATATCAGCATATAAACTTCAAGATACAGGATATAAAACACTTATCAGAAATAACACCAGGTGTGATTGCAACTGCTGAGAGGGGTGCTCATTTCCACCCAACCGTAGGCTCAACGACTCCCAACGGATTTACCACTAGCCACCCCCGAGCTGAGACCATGATGCTGTGAGACTACGTCTTTGTTTTTTAGTGACCGAGAATGAAGGCTACTCTCCTTCTTCTCCACTATCACTCACTCTGTATTTTTCTTGAGTTCTCCTTCTTCCTTCCCTCGCGTCTGCCCCCCTGATCGCCCACTCTTCCTACCTTTTCTCCTTTCAGCAAGGTTGCATGTGGCACGATCTTCCTTGCGGTGGTCAGGTCTGAGGACTCTACGAATGGGCGGTTCACCCCCATCCCTCATTACTCATTAGGAGACCTTTACCTACCAACACTGGCGAGTCATTTAATTCGGGGCGAGCGAGCCGCTCTTGGTTCTCTGGGCCAGTGAAGTCCAAATACGATATTGGTTTCGGTGGAAGTTAACGCCACCTTTCCAAGTGCCTTCCACCACCTTTCTTCAGCCATCGTGGTCTCTTTTTCAGCACATCCCCTCTCAGCCATCCTGCAATACATATTCATAATATTATTCACATTCATCGACCTTTTTCACAAGGTCCGTTCACATCACACATTCACATTTTTGAGTTTGCCACAATATTTGGCCAGTATAGTTATTTTTACAGACTGGGGGAAACTTGGTGTTACAACAGTTGATTTGTGAAATTAAAGACAATCGTCATGGGTTTTTGAGATGAAAAACCTTGGTGAGTTGCATTATTTTTTAGGTCTTGAAATATGGAGAGAAGATGGTTAGACACTGGTCACACAAAGAAAATATACAAGGGAGCTACTTAAAAGGTTCAATATGAATCAATGTAAGACAATGTCAACTCCTTTAGAACATAATGCTAAACTATACATTGATGATGGGACAAAATAGGTGAATGGTACATTGTATCGTCAGTTGGTGGGAATCTTAAACTATCTCACTACAACTGGGCCAAATATAACATATTCATTCAAAATCTTGAGTCAATTCATGGCCAAGACTCATGAAATCCACTGGAAATCAACAAAGAGAGTACTTAGATATATGAAAGGGACTGCTAATTTTGGTATTAAATATACTGATGAGTTGTATGTTGAGTTTACAGGTTGTTTTGATTCAGATTGGGCCAGAAATGTTGATGACAAAAAATCTATTAAATTATGAGCTTGATTTCTTATGTGGATTAATTATTTTATTTTTGTCAATACTTTGATTCTAGCTTAATACCCTTCAATAATACCAAATCATAACCGAATATTAATAACTATGTATATAAGTAAGCATGCACATCAACAACACATATAGCCTGGGGAAACCCTGTACATGGATAAAAACCCCAACAAACGATTTTCCTTTATTGCATTAATAATGTAATATCACTTACAAATATCCACCATGAATGTTCTACTCTTAAAGATCTTGCCAAGATGAATCTGACCTGACAAAGACCTAAGAGACCTTGCTGAAATACACCTCTGATATGATGCCTCTATTGTTGATACACATCATTGATATGTTGCTGATATATGCCTCTGATATGAAACCTCTATTGCTGATATACAACATTGATATAATGCTTTGGAATTCTCCCTCTTTATCATTGATATGCTCCTCTATTGCTTCTCCCTTAACCTGCATATCAAAACTATGTTGAAGAGAGGGGTCGACCTCTGCTTATATAGGCTGAAGAGGAGAAGAGGAGAAGAGGAGAGGATCGAAATAGTAACTTGTTTGCATGCTTTAATCATAACTCAACTTCATACCTTAGTTCAAACTTAGAACTAGACTTGAGACTGGTATACTTTAGTTCGAAAATAGAACTAGACTTGAGACTTCAATTACAACTCAACATTACACTTTAGTTCGAAAATAAAACTAGACTTGAGACTGAAATACATTAGTTCGAAAATAGAACTAAACTTGAGACTTCAGTTACAACTCAACATTACACTTTAGTTCGAAAATAGAACTAGACTCAAGACTTCAGTTGCAACTCAACATTACACTTTAGTTCGAAAATAGAACTAGACTTAAGACTTTAGTTACAACTCAACATTACACTTTAGTTCTAAAATAGAAATAGACTTAAGACTTCAGTTACAACTCACATTACACTTTAGTTATAAAATAGAACTAGACTTAAGACTTCAGTTGCAACTCACCATTACACTTTAGTTCGAAAATAGAACTAGACTTAAGACTTCAATTACAACTCGACTCTTTACAAGGCAATTCAAAATTCTCTTCATGGTGGATAATGTTACATGTGCCAACGCACTAGATCAATACATTTATATCATTTGCAATATTAGGAATACCATTTGTTTCTAGCTCATAGGAATTTTATTTTCAACCTAACTTTTTCTAGGAGCCTTGACTTTTGCTCATGGTTCACAAGGCTTGACTAGGCTCACAGAGGTTGTATGTTCCCCCTGACTTTTGCACTAGTTTGTCTATGCTCACAGATGTTGTACATTCCCCTTGAATTTTCCACTAGATTGTCTATGCTCACAAAGGTTGTAATTTCCCCCTGACTTTTGCATTAGACTCACACAACATCTCATTCATCCTTAATTTTGGTTTGACTCACAGAGGTTGTATGTTCCCCCTGGATTTTTTCAATACCTCACAAGACTAGTTGATTCTCCAAATCTCCCTGGCTAGCCTCAGGGTTGCCCATATGGCCTCTCATTGGAGAATCAATCCCAATGATGTAAAATTTAACACTCCCTCTTAGCGAGGGAGTCATTATCAGCCACACGAAGCTTTCCTCTCATATGCACAAACTATCTCGAGGTCAGAGGCTTGGTCAGGATATCAACTACCTGCTCCCTCATGGCTATGTACTGTAACTTTACAGTTTTTCTCTGGATCGAGTCTTGGATCTAGTGGTACCTCATGTCAATATGTTTTAACATGTTGTTAAATATCAGGTTCTCTGTCAATTTTATGCAACTTTGATTATCACAGTGAACCACCGTCATCTCGAGCTTGTCACCAAACAACCTAGAAACAAATTTTCTAAGCCATATTGCTTCCTTGCTAGCATCAATTGCTGCAATTTACTCAACCTATGTTGTACTATGTGCAATGGATCCCTGCTTCCGAATTGACCAAGATATCATAGCAGCTCCTAAACTGAATTAGTATCCGAGAAGTACTCTTCCGATCCACTACGCTTCCTTCCCAGTCAACATCTGGATACCCATGTAGAAATAAAACACCATTGGATGTATATCTCATACCATAAGTAATGGTCCCTCTGAGATATCTCAAGTTGTGCTTTGTTTCCACCCAGTGTCTCTGTCTCGGTTCATTCATGAACTGACTCATTGCAATCACTGCATAGCATATATCTTGCCTAGTGTGGATCATGTACATCAATGATCCAATTAGCTGCCTATACATGGTGGGATTCACCAAATCTGAACCTGTATCAGAATCATGCAACTTCCTCAGGTTGGTAATAATCGGAGTAGACATGGATTTGAAATCCATCATACCAAACCTCTTTAGTACATCCACTGTGTATTTTCCTTGTGCCAGAAATATCTCTACTTGTCTTTTCCATACTTCCAATCCTAGGAAGTAATGCATTAAGACTAAGTCTTTCATCTTGAATTTTGAGGTTAGATCCCTCTTACACCAGGCTATTATCCCTTCATCTCCTGTTAGAAAGAGATCATCAACATACATGATTAATATAACAAGTTGGTTACCTCTTACCTTGAAGTACAGATTTGCATCAACATCACTTTTCTAAAATCTCAGGCTTTTAAGAAAGCCATCAATCATGTCATACCAAACTATGGGAGCCTGCTTAAGACCATACAAGGCCTTCCTTAGCTTGCATACATGAGTGACTTTTTTATGCAATACAAAACCATATGGTTGTTCCACAAAGACCTCATGTTCAATATTTCCATTCAAGAATGTTGTTTTTACATCCATCTGATGTAGCTTCCAACCAAGAATGAGAGCTAAAGCAATAATAGTTCGAATGGAGGTATACTTGGCTACATGAGAAAAAGTATCTTCGTAGTCGATTCCTTCTTTCTGAGTGAAGAATATGGCTACAAATCTTGCTTTTAACTTTTCCACACTTCCATCAACTGCATATTTGATCTTATAGATCCATTTGGAAGAAACCACTGATTTGTCTTTTGGCCTTGACATAATGTCCCAAACTTTGTTCATTATAATAGACCTGTATTCCTTAAGCATGGCATCCTTCCATACTTGTAATTTATCCGATTCTTCAAATGAAGAAGGTTCGACATCACTAATGATGATCACCAGTGAAACATAGCCTCAAAACCTATGAGGCCTCTTCCTTTCCCTGAAAGTTCCTTTGGGAGAAACTATCCCTTATGCTTCCTACAGTATTTATTTAATCCACCCTAGCTTCCTTTTGGTTGGAGGTTCTTAAGGAGTTATTTCTAACACTTCAGCAGGTTCTATGGGCTCATTACTTGGACCTTCACGAGGTTCCTCCTTCTGATCATCTGAATCTTTATTTTCAAAAGAGGGTGAAGCTGGTTGAACTACTTCTGATTCCTGTTGAAGCTCTCTGGATTTATTAAATGAGGCTTCCTCATGGAAAGTCACATCTCTTCTTACCTCTATTTTCCTTTGAACTGGTACGTAAATCCTGTAAGCCTTGGAGTTCTCACTGTACCCCACAAAAACCCCTTTCTTGCTTGAGGGTTCCATATTTGTCCTCTTTTCCTTAGGGACATGAATATACATAGGACACCCAGATATCCTTAGATGCCCTACTTCAGATTTGATCCCTGAGAAGAACTCTACAGGAGTCTTGTCTTTCAAGATAGCATGTGGACACCTGTTCTGAATATACATGGAAGTGGAGGTAGCTTCTGCCCATAAATAATTTGGCAGATCCTGGTCAAACATCATTGGTTTCACTGCCTCACAAATAGTCATGTTTTTCCTCTCAGTAACACCATTTTGTTGAGGGTTATATGGCATGGTCAACTGTCTCTTGATTCCTATTGACTTTCATAAATCCTCAAACTGAAGATATTCAAACTCTCCTCCATTGTCTGTTCTAAGGATTCTGATGTGTTTCCCTGTCCGTTTTTCAATAAAGGCTTTATACTCTTTGAATTTATCAAATGTGTCACTTTTAGATTTAAGAAAATATATCCAACATTTTCTTGAGTAATCATCAATAAAAATGACATAATACAAACAACCATTGAGTGAGGGAGATGACATGGGACCACATACATCAGAATGAACCAGATCTAAGATTCCTTGAGATATGTTGTCACTACTATGAAATGATTTATTTATATTTTTACCTAGCATGCATCCCTTACAAATTCCATTTTTACTAAGATAAATAGAGGGCATGCCACATACCATGTTCTGTAGATCTGGAAGAGCTTTGTAATGAATATGTCCAAGTTTTCTGTGCCACAACTCGCTGGAGATAGTCACATTATGAGCCAATGCCTGAACTGACTGTCCTAACACGATGTACAGTCTTCCACTGCGAGTTCCAATGGTTTATATTGTACTTAAGTGGCTACCTTTAGCCCATAGTAGTGCCTTCCTATCCTTGAAGATCACCCAATATCCCTTGTCCTCAAGGGTTGCAACTGATAGTAGATTCTTCTTGAGGCCTGGAACATATAATACTTCATCAACATGAAGTCTAGCCTCAGATTCCAATATGAAGGAGATAGAGCCTACTCCCTCTATCTTGTAACATTTGTCATCCCCAAGCTCAACATGCTCTGCAAAAGATTTTGTCTTGAAATCTGAGAGGATCTCCTTGAACCCTGTCATGTGCTTTGATGCACCACTATCTACTAACCAAGTTTTCAGCCTCGTGAAAACTGAACTGGATAAGGCAGAAACCAAGTAATATTCTTTTCTATTTTCTTTCTCATTAGAAGGACTTTTCTTATTTTCTTTGGATTCATCATCCTCAACAGTTGGGGCATGATGTTTCCCTTTCCTTGGATATTTATTTCTAAACCAACAATCTTTAGCAAAATGACCCAACTTATTACAACTAAAGAATTTAATCTTAGATGTATCAATATTCTTTATTTTGAATGTACCTTTGGTGTTTGGCTTCCTTTGAGAGCCTTTCTAGAAAGTGCCTTTATTCTTTCCCTTGAATATTGATGCTAAAGACGAGTGCTCTTCTTTCGTTGGCTCACTCTTGGTAGCTGTACTACTCTCTTCTTGGAGGCAATCATGCCATAACCTCTGAAATGTGAGTTGAATCTCTCTCCCACTTACACTAGATAAGAAGGTCTCCCATGAAGAAGGAAGACCATAAAAAATGTCCTGCACTAAATCATGATCGTCCACTGTCACCCCTGTGTCCAAAATCTTATCTCTGATTGGGCTATCCTGGAACAGAAAGATGCCATTAATTCACCTTTCTCCATCTTCAAATACTTTATCTTGTGCTTAAGTGTCCTCTTATGACTTGGAGCCTATTTATCATACAGATTCACCAAGGCATCCATACAGTCCTTGGCAGTCATTAATGAAGTCATTGCAGGTATTATACTGTTTTTGATTGAGTCAAAGATGATTCACTTGGAATTTTCTTGACTCTTCCTGAAGGTCGTTCTTCCTTCATTATTCATGGGTTCCTCCACCACTATGGTCACATACTGCTCAAGATCATGCTCTTACAAGATATTTGTTATCTGGAGCTTCCACACATTGAATTTGGTAGATCCTTCGACCATATCCTCAACCCTGATTGAAATGGAGGATTCCATGGACCTCACACTGGAAACTTAATCAAGCTATCTTGGATCTGTGTGTACCTGCTGCTGCACTTCAACACGTTTAACACACCCTAAGCTATGATACCATGTTAAATTATGAGCTTGATTTCTTATGCATATTAATTCTTTTATTTTCTTCAATACTTTGATTCCATATTAATACCCTTCAACAATACCAAATCATAACTGAATAGTAATAACTATGTAGATAAGTAAGCATGCACATCAACAACACATATACCCTGGGGAAACCCTGTACAGGGAGAAAAACCCCAACAAACGATATTCCTTTATTGCATTAATAATGAAAGATCACTTACAAATATCCACCATGAATGTTCTGCTCTTAAATAGCTTGCCACGATGAATCTGAACTGACAAATACCTAAGATAACTTGCTGAAATACACCTCTGATATGCTGCCTCTATTGTTGATATACAACATTGATATGTTGCTGATATATGCCTCTGATATGCAACCTCTATTTTTGATATACAACACTGATATGTTGCTTTAGTATGCTGCCTCTTTATCATTGATATGATCCTCTATTGCTTCTCCCTTAACCTGGATATCAAAATTGTGTTGAAGAGGGGGGTCGACCTCTGCTTATATAGGATGAAGAGGAGAAGAGGGGAGGCTCAAAATAGTAACTTGTTTGCATGATTTAATCATAAATCATCTTCATACTTTAGTTCAAACTTAGAACTAGACTTGAGAATGGTATACTTTAGTTCGAAAATAGAACTAGACTTGAGACTTCAGTTACAACTCAGCATTGCACTTTAGTTCGAAAATAGAACTATACTTGAGACTGGTATACTTTAGTTCGAAAATAGAACTAGACTAGAGACTTCAGTTACAACTCAAGATTACACTTTAGTTCAAAAATAGAACTAGACTTGAGACTTCAGTTGCAACTCAACATTACACTTTAGTTCGAAAATAGAACTAGACTTAAGACTTCGGTTACAACTCAGCATTACACTTTAGTTATAAAATAGAACTAGACTTAAGACTTCAGTTACAACTCAACATTACACTTTAGTTCTAAAATAGAACTAGACTTAAGACTTTAGTTGCAACTCATCATTAGACTTTAGTTCAAAAATAGGACTAGACTTAAGACTTCAATTACAACTCGACTCTTTACAAGGAAATTCAAAATTCTCTTCATGCTGGATAATGTCACACATGCCAACACACTAGATCAATACATTTATATCATTTGCAATATTAGGAATATCGTTTTTTTCTAGCTCATAGGAATTTTATATTCAACCTAACTTTTGCTAGGTGCCTTGACTTTTTCTCATGGCTCACAAGGCTTCACTAGGCTCACAGAGGTTGTACGTTCCCCCTGACTTTTGCACCAGTCTTTATATTCTCACATAGGTTGTACGTCCCCCCTGACTTTTGCACTAGATTGTCTATGCTCACAGAGGTTGTACATTCCCCCTGACTTTTGCATTAGACTCACATCCTGACTTTTGTTTTGACTCATAAAGTTTGTACATTCCCCCTGGCTTTTGTCAATACCCCACAAGACTGGTTGATTCTCCAAATCTCCCTGGCTAGCCTTAAGGTGGCCCGTATGGCCTCTCATTAGAGAATGATTGTCGATGCTGCCAAATTTAACAAAATCAACCATAAGGTATACATTCAACATTAGAACGAGGATCATGTCATGGAGAAACAAGAAATAACCAATTTCTTCTTTGTCATTAAAAAAATATGAGTACAAAGCCTTGTGCAGTGCTACTTGTGAGGCAATTTGGTTGAGGCAAATTCTTGAAGATGTGGGAGAAGAAAAAAAAATGCCAATGATTATCAAATGTGATCATCAAATCTTGATCAAACTATCCAACAATCATGTGTATCATGTCAGATCAAAGCACATTGAGACCCAACATCATTTTTTAAGGGAAAAAGATACAGTCAAAGGAGATTGATATAATTTACTGTAATACAAATGAGAATATGACTAACATCTTCACTAAGCCTCTTAGAAAGACAAAGTTTGAAATATTTAGGAATCAGTTAGGTGTAGTAGAGAACACATTTCTCCATTAAGGATGAGTGTTAGATAAATAATGGAGAAATTCTAGAAATAAATATTATTAGGCTTTGTTAGGCATTGTTATTGTATCGTTATGATTATTTTCCCTAATTAATCTTCATGTCCTTTTTTCTAGGAATATGTTCAAATTGCCGAATTGTATTGTATTCCTATAAATGTATTTGGATGTTGGTTTGATGAATGTGATAAGTTTGAGTGTGGGAATTTTCCAGTGTGAGTAATATCTCACCCGTGAGATACATCTCACCATTTCCAATTCTTTGTCT
>SNQJ01S0000602.1:825205-843629 GCA_010110895.2 Picea sitchensis
ATATATATATATATATATATATATATATATATATATATATATATAGATAGAGAGAGAGAGAGAGAGAGAGATCTATACTGGTTGTATCTCTCTTTCTTGAACAACCATCCTAGGTGTATTGTGAACTCATAAGTATGTGTATTTTAAGAAAGAGAGATACAACCAACGTAGATCTTTCTCTCTCTCTCTCTCTCTCTCTCTCTCTATATATATATATATAGATAGATAGATAATTTGAGCTACTAACTGCTATTGAGAAATATTATACTATAGTATAATATAGATCAAACACACACGTTAATGATTTTTTATGAATATTGTATATGTTTTTATATGTGTGTGTGTGTAGTCTTTCTTGTCTATAAGCAAGCATATGCGATTTTTTAGTTCTCGAACAAAGAAGAACTAAAACTAAAACTATGATATGTATAGGTGGAAACATGAAAATATATACTCATATTTTCTAGTGAAAAGGGTTTGGGTTTTGTACAAGGAATGCATAGGATATAACAAAGAATTTGAACTATTTTATCACTGCAACATTTTCATAACCAATCTTTCCAAAGAGATTAATAGTAGGAAGACTTGCCAACTTCTATCGATGGTTCATGTTGGGATTCTCCCATATTGCATGGGCCCTCAGCCAAGTGACCAAGGGTGGTGGTAGGACAAAGTTCATGTGGGGGAAGGCACAACAACGAGCATTTGATGATCTGAAGCATCACTTGTGCTCGACTCCAATACTCTCCTTGCCTGATCTGCAACAATCGTTAGAGATTGAGACCGATGCATTAGAGTATGGTGTAGGCGCAGTTCTATCTCAGCATGGTCATCCTGTAGCATACCATAGTGAGACACTCTCAGATACTTCCCAGAAATACCCCACCTATGACAAGGAAATGTATTCCATTGTACAAACATGTCGTCAATGAAAACATTACATTGTGGTAAAGGAGACAATCATCAACACTAATCACAAGCCTCTGTAGTTCATACAGACATAGGGGAAGTTGTAGAATGACTGCCATCATAAGTGGTCCACCTACCTAAAGAAGTTCCATCTCAACATCAATTAGAAGACAGGGAAAACAAATTGTGTTGATGACTGCCTTAGTCGACCTACTGTGGAAACACTCACCACTGCGCTCCATTCCTATGGGAATGAGGCATCTGAGTGGCCCCAATTTTATCAACAAGATCCATACTTCACCACCACCTATTAGCTCTTGGGTACATGTGCGAATGTCACCGATTTTCACATTCAGGATGGACTGTTATGCCATCCGGGCCATCTCCTTATTCTTGTAAGTGAGTGTGCAAATCTGATTTGGGAGGCTCACTATAGTCGGATGGCGAGACATTTTGGCGTGGAGAAAACTATGGTCATTCTACAAAAACATTTTTATTGGCCAAAACTTTGTCAAGACGTCAGCAAGTATATTATATCTTGCATTGCATGTGCCATTTCCAAGCCAACCATTAATAAGCTAGGATTATACACCCCTCTTCCTACTCCCGGGAGGCCTTGGGAATCCATCTTGATGGATTACATGTCTAGCCTTCCATCCACCAAGTAAGGAAATGATTGTGTATTTTTGGTGGTTGATCGTTTTTAGAAGATGACCATTCTCACAACCTCCAAGAAAAGCATCATAGTGACAGATACTGCCAATATCTTCTTCGAATGTGTGTGGGTCCATTTTGGGATACCACATACCATCACCTCAAATTGGAATAGTTGGTTCTTCAACACATTTTGGTCGAGTCTTTGGTCATTGTTGGACACTAAGCTCACTAAATCCACTATTTTCCACCCCAAACTGATGGCCAAACAAAGGTCGTCAATTGGATGATTGTGCACATCCTGCACATGTACACCTCTAAGAATATGGGTACATGGGATGAGAGTCTTCCCTATGTTCAACACAACTACAATAGAGCTCTCCATAGCTCCACCAACCATAGTCCATTTCAGGTGGGGCTGGGATTCCAACCCTTGGGTCCCATTGATGTTGCACTACCTCTTGCAAACACACAAGAAGAATATTCCCATGTTCAGTCTGAGGCTGAAAAAGTCACCGGATTCATTGAGTGGATTCAACACATCCACCAACAGGTCCATGAGATTTTGTATAAATCCAATGCTAAATACAAGAAGCACCATGATCAACACCGAGTACTACCGCACCTGTTTCAGGTGGACATTTTTTTTAAATTTAGGAAAGTTTTAGAAGTTTGAATTTAGTTTTTTGGTACCACTTACGAGTTTTAGTGCACATGAAGAATATATTTTGATTTCCTTCTCATAATGAAAATGCTAATTTTTCATCTAAAAAAAAGTGTTATGTTAAAAGTTGTGGCAAGAAAACACAATTACTTTTGTTTGTCATTGTTGACCCTGGGTGGTTACACAAAGATAATACTATTTGACATGCACAGTCTTAGAAGTTGGGGAAAGTCTACCCTGTTGGATTTTTTAAAGCCACAGATTAATTCCGCAACAGAAAACCAAAGACAAAACATACATAGATTCAATCACACAAGAGACAATAGTTTACGTGGTAAAACCCTCCTTCACCTCATGAGGGAAAAATCCACGGGAAAATCGCAACGACATTCTTATTCTTCAATAAATCAGAGATAACAACCAACAGCCTGGAGAGGGCTTGAAGCCCCTTGCTCAATATTTGTCTCTTAGGCACACATATTTAAACAAATTCTCCCACGACTATAATGAAACTAATTCATTAATTATACATTCTAACTTAGGTTGCCTTATCTCAACCAAAATTATCCGGATTTTATGGGAAGAACGAAATGAATACAGATTATTAACAGGTGCTTAACACAAAATAATACAGATACAGTAAAACTGGTTTTCTATTTAATAATGAAATAAGCTAAAACTGTAAAATGCAGCGGAAACAAGCTTGCTGGAATGGTGGCAACTTATCTCTGAGAAGAGATGTGAAAGCAGCGCGCATTCACAAGAAGAAGGTTACAATGAGGATTTGAAGGCATTTTTACAATAATAAATAACTCCAAAAACCCTAGACATCCAAAACCCTATCCCTAAGAGATGAAGCGCCAAAAGTCATGTGGGCCCTATTTGGGTAAGTTAGTACATCAACTTCTCGGGGTCGTAACTTTTGCATACGATCTACGTTTTAGGCATGTGATAGCCCATTAGAAAGGTATCATCGAGGAGATTCATTTTGGGGTCTCAATCATGCCTTTATATATCATTGAGGAGATTGATCCCGAAAAACCTTCATTTAGGCCCTCAAAATGGCCCCAGAAATTAAAACTGCTAAAAATAGTAAATTGCCAAAATTGTCAGAAAACTGTTTTGAGCCAGTTGGAAAAGGTGGGTGGCCACTGATATCCATCTGGATCAATCCTCCCTCCTTAGGAAGCAATGGTCTCCATTGCGTTGAGGTCCCCCATGAGATGAGGAAATTTCTACTGAATTTGGCCCCAGGTGAGCCACTTGCCTTGGTGCAGGAGCTGCCCTGCTTTGACAACTCGATAAAGCTGGATCCTTTGTTGTCAAGTGCCCTTGATATATCTATCCACAATCTGATCATTGGATGTCTGTTGTATGCAGTCGGGGTTGAGCTCTGTTGGTTTCAATTGTTCTGCTACTTCTGAGGTGTCCAATAATGTTGGGAAATAAGGGTGAAGGAGATCCACGTTGAACACTAGGTGTAGGCCAAGGAAAGGAGGAATGTTGAGCTCAAAAGAATTATCCCCCATGACCTTGGGTGAAGCTTTCGATGGGGTCCTGTAAGGCGTTCTTTCTGCAAGTGCAACCAAACTTTTTCGCCCACCTGAAACTTATGTGGCACTCGATGTTGATCATGGCGTTGTTTGTACTTGTCATTGGACTTTTGTAGGATATCCTAAACTTGTTGGTGGATGTGCTGGATCTGCTCAATGAACCGGGTGGCTTTGTCATCTTNTTTTTCGCCCACCTGAAACTTATGTGGCACTCGATGTTGATCATGGCGTTGTTTGTACTTGTCATTGGACTTTTGTAGGATATCCTAAACTTGTTGGTGGATGTGCTGGATCTGCTCAATGAACCGGGTGGCTTTGTCATCTTCAGTTGGAGTAGGAGATGAGTTAGTCGAGGTGACCGCAAAGGGAAGTGCAACATCTATGGGACCCAATGGTTGGAATCCCAACCCCACTTGAAAGGGGTTGTGGTCGGTTGAGCTATGCAGGGCTTGGTTATAGCTATGCTAGACATAGGGAAGGCTCTCATCCAATGTGCGAGGGTGCTTTGAATTATACATGCGAAGGATATATGCACAATCATTCGATTTACAACCTCGGTTTGGCCATTTTTCTGGGAGTGGAAGGTCATGGATTTGGTGAGCTTGGTGTCCAGCAGTGACGAGAGGCTCGACCAGAATGTGCTGAGAAATCGACTATCTCGATCTGAGACAATGGTTTGTGGGATTCCAAAATGTACCCAGACTCGTTCAAAGAAGAGCTTGGCAATGGCCTCTGCTGTGATGCTCTTCTTGCAGGCAACCAGAATCGCCATCTTAGAAAAGCGATCAACAACCACAAAACATAGTCATTTCCCCACTTTGTGGACGAGAGGCTCGACATCTAGTCCATTGAGATGGATTCCCATGGACTATCAAGAGTAGGAAGATGGGTGTACATGCCTTGTTTCTTAATGGTCAGTTTGGCAATAACACAGGCAATGTAGGACCTGATATACTTGCTGACCTCTTGTCGAAGTTTCGGCCAGTAGAAATGTTTTTGTAGCATCTCCACTATCTTTTTGACACCGAAGTGTCCTGCCACCCAATTGTAGTGGGCTTCCCAAATCAGCTTCACTCGCTCACTTGATGGAACACAGATATGGTCCAGACGACACAACAACCCATCCTGAAGATGGAAATTATTGACAACTGCGTTTGCACCCAACATTTGGTAGGTGGTGGCAAGGTCAAGGTCTATCTCATAGAGTTGGGGCCATCCAGATGTATCATGGCCACAAGATTTTAGCACCGTGGAGAGTGTCGTGACTGGAGGTCTGCTGAGGAAATCAATGACACGATTGGTGCTTCCTATTTTATACTTGATGTTGAGGTGGAATTGTTGCAAGTATGTGGACCAATTTTGATGGCGGTCATTCTGCAATTTTCCCTGTGTTTGCATGAAATGCAGTGGCTTATGATCAGTGTGGATGACTGTCTCCTTCCCAAGAATGTAATGTCTCCACTGGCGGCATGCTTTCACAATGAGGTACATTTCTTTGTTGTAAGTAGGGTACTTATAGACAGTATCTGACAGTGTCTCACTATGATAGGCCATGGGGTGGTCGTGCTGAGTGAGAACGATGCCCATAGCATAGTCTAAAGCATCTATCTCAATCTCAAAGGGATGTTGCAGGTTTGGTAGTGAAAGTACTGGGGCTGAGCACAAGCATTGCTTTAAATCATCGAATGCTTGTTGTTGGGACCGACCCCACTCAAATTTCACCTTACCACCACCCCTGTTTATTTGGTTGAGGGCCCATGCAATATGGGAGAATCCCAACATGAACCTGCGGTAAAAATTGGCAAGGCCCAAGAAGCTCCGAAGCTCAGTGAGTGTTGTTGGGGATGCCGGTCACGGATGACTTGGATCTTGGCTGGATCCACATGTACACCATGCTGATCAATGATGTAGCCCAGGTAATGGACCCTGTCCATGCTGAAGGAGCATTTTTCTAAGTTGGTGTATAGCTTGTGTTGTCGTAGGGTGTGCAGAACCTGCTGAATATGCTGCAAGTGTTCAACCAAAGTCTTGCTGTAAATTGGAATGTCACACGGATACACCACTACAAAAGTATTGGTGAATGGTCGCATGATATATTCCATCATCCTCATGAAAGTGGCTGGAGCATTTGTCAAACCAAAGGGCATGACCAACCATTCTAAAAGGCCTTTCTTTGACTTGAAAGCGGTCTTCCATACATCTATCTGTTCTATCGGGACTTGGTGGTAGCCAAACTTCAGATCAATCTTACTGAAGTATTTGTTCCCCATGAGTTGATCAAGGAGGTCATCGGTTCGGGGAATCAGGTATCGGTTTCTGACTATGATTTTATTCAGAGCCCGATAATCAACACAGAGTCACCAGGTTCCATATTTCTTTTGTACTAGCACGATTGGGCTCCTACAAGGTGATGAGTTGGGGTGGATGTGCCCCTTGTGGAGAAGTTCTTAGATCTCCTCATTCTCTAACAAAGAGAGATGATAGACTAGCCCATTGGGCAGTGGTGTGTCGGGGGTCAGATCGATGGGGTGCTTGACCTAGCAGTGCAGAGGTACCCCTATAGGTGAGGAGAAGATATCTGAGTATTCTTCCATGGCCTTATCTACTTGCTTCTACTGTGTGGAGAGGTCAGCCGTAGAGACCCTGGATGTGGCTGTGATATTTCGCTTATTCTGAGAGCGAATCATGAAGAAGACAAACTTCCCCATCTGAGAGATGACCTTCCTGCATTTCTTAGTAGAGATCAAGGAAATAACACTAGGTGGGACTGCCTCGGGTATCCTGTACAATTTCCTGTTCAAAGTAATAATAACACTACGAGGCCTAGACTGATATATATCATGACATTTCCATAAATAAGGTTGGCCCAAAAGAAAATCACAAACTTCGAGAGGAGAAACATCAAACAATACCTTGTCTTTGAAGGGCTTGATGTCGTATGATAGTCGACACTGTTGGTTGACGTGGAGATCACTTCCTTTACGGAGCCATCCAATAGTGTAGGGTTGTGGGTGCAATGTTGTTGGCAGGTCCAACCGCTTGATGACCTTCTCTTAGATGAGGTTCTTCTGGCTACCTCTATCAACGATGAAGTGTAGCGGGGTGCCTTTTACCCACATCTGTGAATGGAAGAGGCACTCTCCTTCCTTTGGCTCGTCTAGTTCACCAGGCTGGAGCTTGGTGGTAGCAACGGTGGCACTCGATTCTGCATCAATGATCTATCTTCCCCTTTCTGGTTCTATCTTAGATTCAAAATCCACATCTGATTCATAGGCTTTCACTTCGGCCACCAGAGACTACTTTGAGCGGCAGTCAGAAGTGTTATGCCAAGGGCTCTTATGGAAGTCACACCACTTCCTGGTATCTTTCTTTGTCTTTCCGGTGTCCTTATTTGCTTGTGGATTGGACTGGTTGTCCAAATACTTTCCATATTTTCTCTGTCCTTTTTTTGGTGGGTTGGGGCCGCCCTTTTCTGGATTTTGTTGTGAGGGGTTCCCAGGCCCAAATTGCCCTGTCTTTTGTTTGAGCTTCTTCTCGATTTTGACGGAATATCGGTAGTTTTCACCCAAGGATGAGATGTCCTGAAATTATATTTCGATCTAGATGTATCTATGCAAAGAACCACGATACTTGAGCACTAGATTTCACTCTGAATCTTTGATACCCAACTTGGTGTGAAAGGTATGGAAGATATTTGTGAAATCTGGCATTGCTTGGTCTCTTTCTTGCCGCAGTGTGGTCCATTTGGTATACAGGTCATCATAACTTCCGACAGGGTAGTATTGTTCCTTAATAGAATCCCTTAAGGATTCCTAGGTGGTCGTGACTGAAAATAATGAGGTTTCCTCTGTTTCCTTTGGCTCATAAAAAGTTTCCCAAGGACTTTGAGGAGCACAAAAGTAATATTTTCTCTATTCAAAAAGTTATGGACATAAAAATACCCTTCTAGTAGATTCAACCACTTTTCTATAGCATCTGCATCTATCTGAACTTCAAATATAGGAATATCGAAGTTTATTTGTACCTTGAAGGGGGCGGTGCCTCCGGTCGAAGAAGATGCGTCGCCTGTTGGTAGCTGCCGAAGGATTTACGCGAAACTATCCATCATCTCGTTCCTCTGTTGTGTGAGGGCTTCCTCAATCAATAGTTTGAAAGGATATCCCATCCCATCATATTTCTTTTCTCCTACCATGGGAGGTCGCTTGGGCGTGAGAGAGCTTCTGTCCTCAAGAGAAACAAGCTCGAGACCCAACTCTTTGTACTCCGACCTCGTTGGGGACATGCATTAAGACGACAAGGAGCAGACAGCTCTGATACCACTGATTCGGATTTTATGGGCAGAACGAAGTGAATACAGATTATTAACAGGTGCTTAACACAAAATAACAGAGATACAGTAAAACTATTTTTCTATTCAATAACGAAATAAGCTGAAACTGTAAAATGCAGCGAAAACAAGCTCGCTGGAATGGTGGCGGCTTATCTCTGAGAAGAGATGTGACGGTAGAGCGCATTCGCAAGAAGAAGGTTACAATGAGGCTCTGAAGGCATTTTTAAAATAAGCAAGAATTCCAAAAACCCTAGACATCCAAAACCCTAACCCTAGGAGATGAAGCACCAAAAGTCATGTGGGCCCCGTTTGGGTAAGTTAGTACATCAACTTCACGGGGTCATAACTTTTGCATACGATCTCCGTTTTAGGTGCGTGATAGCCTGTTGAAAATGTATCATCAAGGAGATTCATTTTGGGGGATAAATCATTTCTTTGGATATCATTGAGGAGATCGATCTTGAAAAACCTTCATTTAGGCGCTCAAAATGGCCCCGAAAGTTAAAACTGCTAAAAATAGTAAATTGCCAAAATTGTCAGAAAATTGTTTTGAGCCAGTTGGAAAAGGTGGGTGGCCACCGATATCCATTTGTATCAAAAAATATGAATAATAGGATCTAGATCCACATCCTGTGGGGATTTTTTTTCACCATATCAACAATCTCCACCTTGACAACAATTTTCCTGATGCCTTGTCCAATTTGATTCATCACCTTCAAGAGAAGCAAATCACGACCACAACTTCTCTTCAATACTGGTTCCAAAAAACATGTCTGCACAAATTGCTCGAATATGGACCACTCCACCTCCATTAGTAACATGTCTTACAAAGTGATACCATGTCCAATTTAGGTAAGATGAACTATGTGTCAAATGCACAAGGCTTTGACTACCACAGAAAACAAAACCTGCACTTTGTCCAAACTAACCCAATGGTCCCTTTATACTCATAAAAGACAGAACCTGAAGTAGATCTTTCTTTTGTCCAAATCCGCCTGTAAAATCTAAATGATCTCAGACAAAAAACATTGAAACCACTGTAGGTGATACATGTGCCTCTAAGATACCGAAGCACCCAATTTCACTGCTTTACCTGGATTTTTCATGTGACCACTGACAACACCAATTGCATGTGAATTGTCTGATACTTGAACATATCAAACCTTTCCATCACATACTTTAGACTTCCAACTAACATACAATACATGAGACATAACCTTTTCTTCCATATTACAAGGATATACACCTAAAGAAAAACCAATGGAAAGCCAAAGGGATATTTTTTGGTTTCACACTATTCATGCCGAATTTCCTGAGTATCTTTTTCCTTATACTGCAACTGTGATAACCAAAGATTACCATCTTTCCTGCCTCTATGTATTTCCGTGCCCAAGATTTGTCTTTTTTGCTCCTTGATCCTTCACCATGAACATCCTTGCTAACAGAGCCAACCTGTTTATTTTAACCATGCTTTTACTTCAAAAAACATATTGTCGGCAATATAAACACCAAGATAATGAATGTACCATAAACTCAATGGTTAAATTCATTTCTTGTAAAACTTGGCTAACCATGAAGGAATCACCATCTTGTACCAATGCCCGATGTGCATTTCAGGCCACACAATGACTACTTGAGCTTGCAAACAAATTTTCTGTTGCGATCCTGAACAAACCCTTCTGGTTGTTCGATATACATATCTCCTCATAAAAATCTCCATAAAAACTTGTCTTAGCATCTAGCTACAACAACTAGTGCCAATGCTACATGAATAGAGAAAAGCTTAACAACCGAGAAGAATATTTTTTCATGGAAATCAATGCCTTCCAAATACCTTTTCTGCTATTAGTCATGCTTTATTCCTTTCATCTTTTACTATTTCTGATTTGAGAAGAAATCCATGAAACACTATCTCTGTTAGTGACAATCTATATCCCTTGACATTGTCATTATAACAAACAAAGATGTAACTGTTTGATCTGGATCCTACTTAGAATGCTGATGAGAGCATGAACATAACAATCAAGCAATTTCAAAAAACTGAGTAATCACAAGAGAAGACATGTTCAATATGCCTCTTCCAGAATCTTCCAACCTTTTGCAACTAAACACCCTCGGGTATTCCGGGTACCGAAACTCCAAAATACTAACTCTTAAAATTGCTCATCTTATTTCGGGGTTTCTTCCATCGGGATTTCGCTAGTCAGGATTTCGAGACTTGCGAGTACAAGGGAAATCACCCTTGGGTATTTCGGGTACCGAAACACCGAAACGTCAAAGTAAAAAAGGTCCATTCTCTCTCGTGCAGGGTCTTAATACTTACGCCATAAAATCCTCCAGTAGATCCTTGGATAAAATTTCAAAAAGGGTGTCCCGGTGAGGAGATCTATCCAGGGCAGTACTTGAGACAAATAAGGGAATAAATTTTCCGAGAACAACCTGGAAAACTGAATCCGTTCAATATATATATATATATATATGTATGTATGTATATATAATTACGTAAGCCAGAGGTGGTCTTTCCAATATAATCATACAACCACTATTTCTGATCAAAACACCATACAAACAATCTTATACTGAAACCATTCATAATTGCACAAACCATGAGCATACATGTCAAAATATTAATTTCAAGATACGAGATATAACACTTATTAGAAAAACACCAGGTTTGATGCAACTGCTGAGAGGGGTGCTCGTTTCCACCCAACCGTAGGCTCAACGATTTCGAATGGATTTACCACTAGCCACCTCCGAGTTTAGACCAAAATGCTGTGAGACTGACTCTCTGTTCATAAGAAGTCGAGAACGAAGGTTACTCTCCTTCTTCTATGCTTATCAATCACTCTGTATATTTTTCCAGAGCCCTTCCGATTTCTCCCCTCTTGCGATCTTTGTCGCGACTGCTCCCTTCCACACCTCTTTCTTGCCTTTTCTTTTTCGGTGAGGTTGCGTGTGGCATGAAATTCCTCGCGGTGGTCAGGTCTGAGGCTTCCATAGATGGGTGGTTCACCCCCATCCCTCATTAACTCATGAGGAGCCTATTCACCTACCAACCCGGTGAGTAATTCATTTTGGGGCCAGCGAGCCGCTCTTGATCTTCGGGCCAGTGAATACCAAATACAGTATTTGTTTCGGTGGAAGTTAACGCCACCATTCCAGGTGCCTTCCACCACCTTTCATCAGCCATCATGGTCTCTTTTCAACACATCCCCCTCCCAGCAGTCCTGCAACATATATTCATAACATTATTTACCTTCGTCGACCTTTTATACTAAGGTCCATTCAAAATCACACATTCACATCTTTGAGTCTGCCATAGTTCTTGGCCAGTATAGTTATTTTTATAGGCTGGGGGAAATAGGGTGTTACAATATGGATAGTATCTGACAGTGTCTCACTATGATAGGCCATGGGGTGGTCGTGTTAAGTGAGAACGACACCCACAACATAGTTTGAAGCATCTATCTCGATCTCAAAGGGATGTTGCAGGTCTGGTAGTGAAAGTACTGGGGCTGAGCACAAACGCTGCTTCAAATCATCGAATGCTTGTTGTTGGGACCGACCCCACACAAATTTCTCCTTACCACCACCCCTATTTATTTGGCTGAGGGCCCATGCAATATGGGAGAATCCCAACATGAACCTGCGGTAGAAATTGGCAAGGCCCAAGAAGATCCGAAGCTCAGTGAGTGTTGTTGGGGCTGGCCAGTCACGGATGAATTAGATCTTGGCTGGATCCACATGTACACCATGATGATCAATGATGTAGCCTAGGTAATGGACCCTGTCCATGACGAAGGAGAATTTTTCCAAGTTGGTGTATAGCTTGTGCTGTCGCAGGGTGCGCAGAACCTGCTGAATATGCTGCAAGTGTTCAACACAAGTCTTGCTGTAAATTGGAATGTCATCCAGATACACCACTACAAACATATTGGTGAATGGTCGCAGGATATCTTCCATCATCCTCATGAAAGTGGCTGGAGAATTTGTCAAACCAAAGGGCATGACCAACCATTCAAAAAGGCCTTCCCTTGACTTGAAGGCAGTCTTCCATACATTTGTTTGTTCTATCAAGACCTGGTGGTAGCCAGACTTCAGATCAATCTTACTAAAGTATTTGCCCCCCATGAGTTGATCAATGAGGTCATCGGTTTGGGGAATCGGTTACCAGTTTCTGACTGTGATTTTATTCAGAGCTCGGTAATCAATACAGAGTCACCAGGTTCCATCTTTCTTTTGTACCAATACGATTGGGCTCCTGCAATGTGATGAGCTGGGGCGGATGTTCCCCTTGTGGAGAATTTCTTAGATTTGTTGCTTGATCTCCTCATTCTCTAACAAAGAGCGACGATATATTGGCCCATTGGGAAGCGGTGCGTCGAGGGTCATATCGATGGGGTGTTTGACCTGCCAGTGTAGAGGTACCCCTGTAGGTGAGGAGAAGATATCTGAGTATTCTTCCACAAACTTATCTACTTGTTTATGCTGTGTGGAGAGGTCGGCCACAAAGACCTTGGATGTGGCTGTGATCTTTCACTTATTCTGAGAGCGAATCACGAAGAAGACAAAATTCCTTGTCTGAGAGATGACCTTCCTGCATTGCTTAGCAGAGATCAAGGAAATAACACTAGGTGGGACTACCTGGGGTATCATGTACAATTTCTTGTTCAAAGTAATAATAACACTACGAGGCCTAGACTCATATATAGCATGACGTTTCCATAAATAAGGTTGGCCCAAAAGAACATCACAAACTTTGAGAGGAGCAACATCACACAATACCTCGTCTTTGAAGGGCTTGATGGCGTATGACAGTCGACACTGTTGGTTGACGCAGAGATCGCTTCCTTGGCGGAGCCATCCAATGGTGTAGGGTTGTGGGTGCGGCGTTGTTGGTAGGGCCAGCCGCTTGACGACCTCTGCTGAGATGAGGTTCTTATGGCTACCTCTATCAATGATGAAGTGTAGTGGGGTGCCTTTTACCCACATCTGTGAATGGAAGAGGCACTCTTATTCTTCTGGTTCGTCTGGTTCACCAGGCTGGAGCTTGGTGGTAGCAATGATGGCACTGGGTTCCGTGTCAATGATCCATCTTCCCCTTTTTGGTTCTAACTCAGAGTCAAAATCTGCATCTGATTAAGAGGCTTTCACTTCGGCCACCAGAGACTTCTTTGAGTGACAGTCAACAGTGTTATGCCAAGGGCTCTTATGGAAGTCGCACCACTTCCCGGTATCTTTATTTGTCTTTCCCGTGTCCTTATTTTCTTGCGGATTGGACTGGTTGTCTTGATACTTTCCATCGTTTCTCTATCCTTTGTTCGGTGGGTTGGGGCCGCCTTTTCCTGGATTTTGTTGTGAGGGGTTCCCAGGCCCAAATTGTCACGTCTTTTGTTTGAGCTTCTTCTTGGTTTTGACGTCATATCGGTAGGCCGCGCCCAAGGATGAGATGTCCAGAAATTCCATTTCGTTCTGGATGTATCTATGTAGAGCACCATAATACTTGAGCACCAGATGTCACTTTGAATCTTTGATACCCAACTTGGTGTGCAAGGTATGGAATATATTTGTGAAATCTGGCACTACTTGGTCTCTTTCTTGCTGTAGTGTGGTCCATTTGGTATACAAGTCGTCATCTTCCGAAAGGGTAGTATTGTTCCTTAATAGCATCCCTTAAGGATTCCCAAGTGGTCGTGACTGAAAATAATGAGGTTTCCTCTATTTCCTTTAGCTCACAGAAAGTTTCCCACCAATCTTTGACACAGGGAACGGTTTTGAGGAGCGCAAAAGTAATATTTTCTCTATTAGAAAAGTTATGGACATAAAAATACCCTTCTAGTAGATTCAACCACTTGTCTACAACATTTGCGTCTATATGACCTTCAAATATAGGAATATCGAAGTTTATTTGTACCTTGAAGGGGGCGGCGCCTCCGTTCGAAGAAGATGCGTTGCCTGTTGGTAGTCGCCGAAGGATTTATTCGAAACTATCCATCATCTCGTTCCTCTATTGCATGAGGGATTCCTCAATCAACAGTTTGAAAGGATCTCCTGTCCCGTCATCTTTCTTTTCTCCTGCCATGGGAGGTTGCTTGGGCGTGCAAGAGCTTTTGTCCTCAAGAGAAACAAGCTCGAGACCCAACTCTTTGTACTCCGACCTCGTTGGGAACATGCATTAAGACGACAAAGAGCAGACTTCTTTGATACCACTGATCCAAATTTTATGGGTATAATGAAATGTATACAGATTATTAATAGGTGCTTAACACAAAATAACAGAGATACAGTAAAACTGGTTTTCTATTCAATAACGAAATAAGCTTAAACTGTAAAATGCGACGAAAACAAGACAACAACGCGCATTCGCAAGAAGAAGGTTACAATGAGGCTCTGAAGGCATTTTTAAAATAAGAAAGAATGCCCAAAACCCTAAACATCCAAAACCCTAACCCTAGGAAATGAAGCGCCAAAAGTCATGTGGGCCCCGTTTGGGTAAGTTAGTACATCAACTTCCCGGGGTTGTAACTTTTGCATACGATCTCCGTTTTAGGCGTGTGATAGCCCATTGGAAAGGTATCGTCGAGGAGATTCATTTTGGTGGTTCAATCATTGCCTCAAATATCATTGAGGAGATCGATCCTGAAAAACCTTCATTTAGGCCCTCAAAATGGCTCCGAAAGTTAAAAGTGCTAAAAATAGTAAATTGCCAAAATTGTCAGAAAACTGTTTTGAGCCAGTTGGAAAAGATGGGTGGCCACCGATATCCATATGGATCACAAAATATGAATAATAGGATCTAGAGCCACATCCTGTGGGGATTTGTTTTCACCATTTCAACAACCTCCACCTTGACAACAATTTTCCTGATGCCTTGTCCAATTTGATTCATCACCTTCAAGAGAAGCAAATCATGAGCACAACTTCTCTTCAATATTGGTTCCAAAAAACATGTCTGCACAAATTGCTTGAATATGTACCACTCCACCTCCATTAGTAACATGTCTTACAAAGTGATACCATGTCCAATTTAGGTAAGATGAACTATGTGTCAAATGCACAAGGCTTTGACTACCACAGAAAACAAAACCTGCACTTTGTCCAAACTAACCCAATGGTCCCTTTATACTCATAAAAGACAGAACCTGAAGTAGATCTTTTTTTTGTCCAAATCCTCCTGCAAAATCTAAATTATCTCAGACAAAAAACATTGAAACCACTGTAGGTGATACATGTGCCTCTAAGATACCAAAGCACCCAATTTCATTGCATTACCTGGATTTGTCATGTGACCACTGACAACACCAACTGCATGTGAATTGTCTGATACTTGAACATATCAAACCTTTCCATCGCATACTTTAGACTTCCAACTAGCATACAATACATGAGACATAACCTTTTGTTCCACATTACAAGGATATACACCTGAAGAAAAACCAATGGAAAGCCAAAGGGATATTTTCTGGTTTCACCTTATTCATGCCGAATTTCCTGAGTAACTTTTTCCTTATACTGCAACTGTGATAACCAAAGCTTACCATATTTCCTACCTCTATGTATTTCCATGCCCAAGATTTTTTTTTTTTGCTCCTTGATCCTTCACCACGAACATCCTTGCCAACAGAGCCAACTTGTTGATCTTAACCATGCTTTTACTTCAAAAAACATATCGTCGACAATCTAAACACCAAGATAATGAATGTACCATAAACTCAATGTTTAAATTCATTTCTTGTAAAACTTGGCTAACCATGAAGGAATCACCCATTTTGTACCAATGCCCGATTCACATTCAGGCTATACAATGACTACTTGAGCTTGCAAACAAATTTTCTATTGCGATCCTGAACAAACCCTTCTGGTTGTTCGATAAACATATCTCCATAAAAACTTGTCTTAGCATTTAGCTACAACAACTAGTGCCAACGCTACATGAATAGAGAAAAATTTAACAACCGACGAGAATATTTCATGGAAATCAATGCCTTCCAAATACCTTTTCTGCTATCAGTCATGCTTTATTCCTTTCATCTTTTACTATTTCTGATTTGAGAAGAAATCCATCAAACACTATCTTTGTTAATGATGATCTATATCCCTTGACATTGTCATTATAACCAACAAATATGTACCTGTTTGATCTGGATCCTACTTAGAATGATGATGAAAGCATGAACATAACAATCAAGCAATTTCAAAAAACTGAGTAATCACAAGAGAAGACATGTTCAATATACCTCTTCCAGAATCTTCCAACCTTTTGCAACTAATGGTGACTGATTGTCTAGATAACACTTAACTTCTTTTCACCACAACTCATATTGCAACTTGGCATTACTAAAGATGCCATTCGACCCCAAATGTCCTGCAATAATTTTCAAAATTCCAAGGAATATGAACTTGTCTCCATTATGTGTTCTCAAACCCTTGATTTAACCTGTCAATACTTAAACACATAAGACTTTCTATTGACCCAATTTTTTGACTAGGGCACCTTCAGTGCTCCACCTCGAATAGAGTATTCGAAACCTTGACCAAATCCGACCAAGACTGCCAAATGAGCTTTTCACTACTCACCTCCAAGCCACTTTACAATGGAGTTTCATGACATGCTCCATGACATGCATGACATGACCAAGCCCTTAAACATGCTCCATGACATGCAATTCTATGGACGCCATACCACAGGCAACCAATAATCATGGGCCTGAAACCCACAACTGTAGACCTATGTACAATGTTTTAATTCATGACTCATGCCCCCCACCCTTGTTTAGTCTACCTAAATCTATGTCTAGACTTTTCATAGACGACTTAAGAGAACCAGGGTAAGCATGTCTAACTAGGTCTTACAACAATATGCCCAATTACATGTAACCAAAAAACACAATTCCATAAAAAAAAATAGTTTCCATTTACATTTACATTTACCATCCCTTTGTCAATTCTACCACCTAAATCAAAATTCCACCTTTTATTAAAAAGAAATTAAAATTCACCTTTAATTTAATTCCAAAGTAAATCCTCCGCCTTTACTTCCTCCACATTTAAAAAAAAAGGTTTTAAACATTCACCTCGTGACCCTTTTAAAAAAAAAATCTTTTAATAAAATATTCACTTTTATTTTAATTCTTCCACCAGTTTTAAATGTTTTAACATTCACCTCACCTCACCTCACGACCCTTCAACTTTGAAAGTCAACCTTTTATAATTTAAACTTTTTTCAAGAAGACAATAAGGGAATGTTTTTAAGGAGGGGTGCACCTCCCGTCATAGCTTGGGTTGTGGACATTTGGGAGCTGCCACACCTCATGGCATAGATTGCCTACGGCAATGTGAAAAATTACCAGTGGAGTCGCCGCATCTCTCGTTATGGGGCATAGATTGCCTGTGGAAATGTGAAAAATTACTTGTAGAGTCGTCGCATCTCTCGTTATGGCTGGCCTGCGGAAATTTAGAGATTGACGTGCCTTAGTGGCCGCCGTGACCTTCGAGAGGAGAGACCTATGAAAATTTGGAGATTGACGTGCCTTCTCTTTTAAATCGAAAATTTGATATTTACTAGTGTCACGGATCTCCAACCAGAAATGCTCTGATACTGCTTGTTGGATATTTTAAATCCACACATTAATTCCGCAACAGAAAAAAAAAAAAAAAAACANACAGAAAAAAAAAAAAAAAACATACATACACAGATTCAATCACATATGAGACAATAGTTTACGTGGTAAAACTCTTTTTCACCTCATGAGGGAAACATCCACGGGACAATGGCAACGACATTCTTATTCTTCAATAAATCGGAGATTACAACCAACAGCTTGGAGAGGGCTTAAGCCCTTTACTCAATACTTGTGTCTCGGACACACATATTTAAACAACTTCCCCCACAATTACAATACAACTAATTCATTAATTATACATTCTAACTTAGGTTTTACAATACAACTAATTCATTAATTATACATTCTAACTTAAGTTAGATTGCTTTATCTCAACCAAAAACTAAATAATAAAATCTAAAACCACCTCTTATTGGGAATGGTTGTAACCATTTCAACATGCCACTTTATCTATTGAGTAGGTCAATTAAAGTGGTGAGTTAAAATGTTAAGAACAAAATATAATATTTTTTATATAAATAATAATAATATAACATTATCTATAGAATAAAATAGAGGTATCATTAGCTTTAACGGATTCCGTGTAAACTAAATATTTAAATAATATAATATTCTGTATGAATAAAATAGAGGCATTGTTTGCATTTCCAGCCTGTGATTAATGGATTCAGTGTGGAGGCAATGAGTA
>SNQJ01S0000603.1:701-23245 GCA_010110895.2 Picea sitchensis
CTTTGATTTCAAATGAAATTTCAATTTTCATTAGATTTAATATTGATGCATTACAATTCTTGGTATCCTTACTTCTAATCCAACTTCATGATAACACATTCTTACAATATTTGGTTGGTTAATGCCTTGATTATTTCTAGGGGATATATATATTACAATATATTACAATATTACAATATTTCAATGTAAAAGTAATGCCATATTACAATGTAATATGGCATTACCATATTACATTGTAATATGGCATACAATATGGTATACCATATTACAATGTAATATGGCAATACCATATTTCATGTAATTTTTTTTTTTAAACCTACAGTTACCGTCGCAATATCGAATGAATTTCGTTGTATTTTTTTTTACTTTTTTACCATAACCATCGCTATAGTGACAAAACTTCATCGCACTTTTCCATGAAGTTTCGTCGCATATACAACAATTCTGTCATAAATATGGTTTTGAGATATAACACTCGTCGATATTACCACGTATTTTCGTCGCAAGTTGCGACGAGCTTTCGTCGTACATTCAACAATTGCGTCACAAGTTATTGGCTTGGCTAGTCCCAATTGCGATGAAGTTTCGTTGTAATTGCCACATTTATTCATTGGTATTGCGACAAAATATCGTCGTAATTGTGATGATGCATAAGGTTAACCAATATTGAAGGTGGAGAGATGTGGATAGTTAATTTCATCGATGTTTCCATGCACACCTGGATCGTGGATATAGAGACGAAATTATTACGGCGAAAAAAATCTTGACTTTCGTGGAAATTGCGACGGATAAGTGTGGCAATATCAATGAACAACCGTCGCAAATTTGGTCATATGTACTAGTGTATGAAAGGAAGAGGAAAGAATTTTATGAGCTATGACTTGGTCAGATAACAATGGAGGATCTAATAAACAAATTCCTAGAATTACTAAGGTTTGTACCCTATATCCGGGAGGACAAAGTAAAAACCTAGTGGTTCATAAGTTGTTTACCACAGACCTATAATGATAGAATTGAGTTTGACAACCCCAAATCCTTGAGTGAAGTATTCAGGAAAGCATGAATGTGATACGACCAATACAAACAACGAGCAGAGTTTCCCAAAGCTTGGAAGGATAAGAAACAAGACCAAATGAACTAGCAGAAAAAGGGATACCAGCCAGCTCCTTATCGAAATGTAGCAAAAAGATTTCCTAGAAAGGATTTTCACTCCAATAATCCAAGTATGTGAGGCAATGGTAAACTGGTAAATCTAGGAACAAAGAAGTCTGGGGACAATCCTCGTGAACCACTAAAGTGTTGGAAATGTGGAGAACTTCATCTAAGGAGGATTTTTTCACATTTAAATACAAAAAACAAAATTGTTGTTCATAATTTGCAGGAAGCCGCGACGGTGGGTGATGTGGGAAAAAGACTGCATCAGATAAATGTAGTCATTGATGGTCGACAAGCTGACCCCCGATCCTCTGTGGTGGAAATCTAAGGTAAAATCAATAACACTCAAATTTCTATTTTAATTGATCCTAGAGCTACGCTAAGTTATATCACTCTTGGTGTAGTAGAGTCAAATAAAATTAAGAGGATGAAACACTCAAAATCATGGCTGGTACAATTAGCAACAGGAACTAAAAGGAAAGTGGTTGACTTTATTTCTGATTTCGAATTCAATTTAGATGGTCAAAACATAAAAACAAATCTGAATATCCTACCACTAGGATCTTATGATATGATTATTGGAATGGATTGGATGGAAAAACAAAAAGCAGTACTAGATTGTTACACAAAGACACTTAATTATAAAGATGAAAGTGACACTACTAGGACAGTCCAAGATATACGAAAACTGATATCAGTTAGACAAGTTTTAGCAATGCAATTCAAGAAATGTATGAGAAAGGGATGTCAAGTTTATGCCACCCAAGTAACAAACCTATTAGAAAAAGAACATAAACCCAACTTGGAAGACATTTTTGTTTTACATGAATTTAGAGACATGTTTGTTGATGAAATACCTGAATTACCCGCTAGGAGGGAAACATATTTCTCCATAGAGATTCTACCTGGTTCAGCCCCTATCTCTAAAGCACCTTACCGGATGAGTCTGTTGGAATTGACAGAACTAAAAATTCAGTTACAGGAATTATTGGACAAAGAGTATATCAGACTAAGTGTTTCACCATGGGGAGCACTAGTCCTCTTTGTGAAAAAGAAAGACAATACCATAAGACTATTTATCAATTATAGAAAATTGAGCAAAATGACTATTAAAAACAAGTACCCCTTACCTAAGATAAATGATCTGTTCGATCAAGTAGGTCGGACAAAGATTTTTTCGAAGTTGGATTTACGATATAGATATCATCAAGTTAGGATAAAGGATGAGGACATAAACCAGACATCTTTTCAAACAAGCTATGGACATTATGAATTTGTGGTTATACCTTTCAGACTCACTAATGCGCCAGCCACATTCATGTGCTTAATGAATAGTATTTTTATTCAATACTTGGACAAATTCGTGCTGGTTTTTATTGATGATATTCTGGTATATTCAAAAATAGAAGAAGAACACAAAGAACACTTAAGAATCATCTTGCAAACTTTAAGGAAGAACCAAATGTATGCTAGATTCGATAAGTGCAATTTTTATCAGAAGAAGATACAGTACCTAGGACATGTAATATCGACAGAGGGCATTGCAGTCAACCCTGAGAAAGTAAGAGCCATTATGGAATGGCCAGTACCGAAGGATGTAGCGAACATCCGGTCATTCATGGGAATCACTGGATATTATCGTAGATTCTTAGAGGGATTTTCCAAAATAGCTTACCCTATCATGAAATTACAAAAGAAAGGGACCACGTTTAACTAGTCATAGAAGTGTCAAGACAGTTTTAATTGGCCACTGTCTGTGTTGATGTGAGTAAAGAAGGACTAGGTGGTGTCCGAATGCAAGAAGGACATGTTATTTTCTATGAGTCTCGAAAATTAAAGGAACATGAGAGAAACTATGTCACTCGTGACTTAGAATTGGCAGTAGTAATACACGCCTTGAAAATGTGGTGACACTACATAATGGGCAGAAAGTTTCTACTATTGACAGATAATAGTGGGGTGAAATATTTGTTTAGCCAACTGGATCTCAATGCAAGGCAAGCAAGGTGGCTAGCCGTCTTGAGCGAATTTGACTTTGAGGTAATACATATGAAGGGTAAGGAAAATAAAGTAGTAGATTCTTTGAGCAGAAGAGTCCATGGGTTATTTGAAGTAAATGTCAGCAGGGCAGAAAGTAATCTAGAACAGAGAATAAGGATGACAGGTATTAACAATGAAGACTAAACTAAAATAGTGTCATAAATACAAAAAATTACAACGAACTTAGACAAACTAGACCTGGGTATAGATAGAAATCGCCTTTTACGATTTAAAAACAGACTTTACAATACCCGATTTGGCAGAGTAAAATATAACAGTTTTGGACGAAGTGTATAAGAAACCATATTTCGGTCACCCAGGATACCAGAAAATGATCACAACACTCAGGAAATTATTTTATTGGCCTAATATGAAGGGCGAAATAGTAGAATACTTGGCTAGGTACCAATATTTCCAGCAGGTAAAGGCCAAACACCAACACCCAGCCGGCTTATTATAGCCATTACCAGTACCATAATGGAAATGGGAGACGATATCGCTAGACTTTATTACAGGTTTTCCTAAAACCTAGAAACTAAATGATTCTATTATGGTTGTAATCGATAAACTCAGTAAGTATGCACACTTTATTCCTATAAAGTCTACTTTTAGATCTATAAACATTGCTGAAATATTTATGAAATAAATTTTTAGACTGCATGGTATTCCTAAAACAGTTATTTCAGATAGAGACGTAAAATTTACATCTTCTTTTTGGAAAGAATTATTTGTTGGGATAAACACTAACTTGGATTTTAGTACGAGTTATCATCCACAAACAGATGGAAAAACTAAAAGAACGAACCAAATCGTGGAGGAAAAACAAAGAATAAGGACGACAAGTATTAACGATGAAAATTACACTAAGGTGATGGCAGAATTTCAAAACAATATATCCAACTCTGACAAACCAGATTTAAGCATCGACAATAAAGGACTATTATGACTTAAAAATAGACTTTACATACAAGATTCAGCAGAATTGAAATCAACAATTTTGGACGAAGTGCATAAGAAACCGTATTCTGGCCATCCAGGTTACCAGAAAAAAATAACAACACTTAGAAAACTATTTTTCTGGCCTAGAATGAAGGGTGAAACAACAGAATACTTGGCTAGGTGCCAATATTGTCAATAGGTTAAGGCCAAGCACCAGCATCCAGCCGGCCTATTACAGCCATTACCAGTACCAGAATGGAAATGGGAGACTATATCACTAGACTTTATAATAGGTTTTCCTAAAACTCAAAATCATAATGATTTTATCATGGTTGTAATCGATAAACTCAGTAAGTCTGCACACTTTATTCCTGTAAAGTCTACTTTTAAAGGTATAAACATTACTGAAATATTCATGAAAGAAATTTTTAGACTGCAAGGTATTCCTAAAATGGTGGTTTCAGATAGAGATGTAAAATTTACATCCTCTTTTTGGAAGGAATTCTTTGCAGGACTAAACACTAACTTGAACTTTTGTACGAGTTATCATCCAAAAATGGATGGACAAACCAAAAGGAAAAACTAGATCATAGAGGATATGCTTCGCATGTACGTAAGAACAAAATCGAGCAAGTGGTAAGACTACTTGCACTTGGTAGAATTTGCATATAACAATGGGTACCAAACTTCGACTAAGTTGACCCCTTTCGAAATACTGTATGGAAGAAAGTGTACAACTCCAATTAGCTGGGATAAACCGACTGACAGACTTATGGTTAGACCAGAGATGCTCCAAGCAATGGAGAACATGGTAAGAAAGGTACAACAGAACTTGAAAGAATCATAGGACAGTCAGAAGAGTTATGAAGACCAGAAAAGGAGACACTTGGAATTTCAAGTGGGAGACCATGTTTACTTGAAGATCAAAGCCCGAAAAAGATCACTGAAGTTAGGGAATTGTGCCAAGATAGCACCCAGGATTTTTGGGCCCCCCTTTGAGATACTAGTTCGAATTGGAACCGTAGCATATCAACTTGCACTTCCCGCTAATCTAAGAATTCATAATGTATTTCATGTTTCTTTGTTGAAAAAGTATATTCATGACCCTACTCATATGATTGATTGGAACTTGGTGCAGGTGGAGCCCGAAGGCAAGTTCCAGGTGGAACCCCTGCACATTCTGGATTGGAGAGAAATAACACTTCGGAACAGAGTCGTCGCTCAGGTAAAGGTGCAATGGAAGGACTTTAGTCCCATGGAGGCCACTTGGGAGTTGGAGAGAGATTTGTGGAAATCTCATCCAACCCTATTCCAAGAAGGGAACGAACACTGAGGACAATGTTTTACTGAAGGGGGAAAGGATGTGACATCCCCAAAAATAAAATATTTTTGAAATTTAAAATTCCTGGAAATTTATTTTGTTTTTAGTAAATTTGAATTTGGAAAACTTTTGTCATTTATGGCAATTCCGAATTTCAAATTTGGTAATTGTAATTAATTATTTTGACTGTTGGGTAGAGACCTGATTTGACCCAACTATCTATTTGACTATGACACTTGTATGGAAACATAATATTTTATATTTATTATAGGAGGACAAATGGAACAACCATGTTAAATTTAGCTGACCATGACTCCATGAGTGGGAAAAATATTGGAACTACCTCTGGGATGATTATTACAAGTGGAAAATAAGTGATTTGGCCATTGGCAGCCCCTGAAAATCAGGGATTTAGAAAGCTTCAGGGATTTAGAAAGCTACGAAAATTCCCAAGGGAGGGAAAAAGACCTGGGCAAAATTGATAAATAGCATATGTGAGGAGGTAGGACGCTGCCAAGTATGCGAAGAAAAGGGACTATGGATTTTCCTTGCTGTTATGAGAACTGTTGAGTAAGTGTGAGGCAAGAGGATAACTTTTGGAATTGTTGACATTGTTGAGAAGGAGTCTTCCAAATTCGAACTCATGGATTCATGGTCAGGCTAGGGGGTGAATCAGGGAAGAAATTGTGGCTGCCTATTCTACGGTTGGGAGGAACGTGGCTGTTCTTTTTGCCTTCCCGCAAAACTGGTTCAGATATGTTGATGTACTCCTTCTCTGTGTTAAATAATCATTTATTCTGGTGACATGTATATGTTAATTCTGTATTGAAGTACTTCCATGGGAGAAATCTGTCGTGTCATAATCCATTTCTGTAATAGGAAAAACTTGTTGGTTTGTAATCATTTCACCGCTTTATGACGACATATCGATGGTTGTCTTGACCCTTCAAGACGTGAGGGTTTACTGTCAAGCGGTGGYCACCTTAGCCTTTTGTAGGCCACCAAATACCATCACYGCCCTGATTTAATTTCTCTTAAGGTCGAAGGGACAAGTTTTGTTCCCATAAATACTTGAATCATATTGTAATTCCAGACASAGAGGGTGAGATAGCTTGAAATCATTTCTTGAATTGATTTGGTTATTCCCTATTTTGGAGGTTTTCTCTATGATTATGATTTTTCTGTTATTGAGTTTGTAAACTCATTTTTATTTCTTGATAAATTCATTTTTGAGCAAACACGGTAATTATTTGTTTTTACAAATTACGAACCCGATCATTTATTTATTCTGAGATTAAATATAAAATTGATATTTTGGCATTCAAGACTTTCTTGTTACATATATGTGGAGTTCCTTTTCTTTACCAAACATCGAAACTCGAAATTGTTGGGACACACCCTAATCTCATTTCACAATTTGGCATTTCTTATTTCATTTTGTTTCTGCGTCAGTTGTTCGTAAACCCTGAAATTCCGAACACTGAAACCCCGAAACCCCAAAGTATTGGTCCCACACTCCATTCACATTTTTGCAATTCGAGAGTTGTTGTATGTTGGTGTTTGGCATTTGAAATCATGAAATCTCGAACCCCAAAACCCCGAAGTGTTGGGCCCACAGTCTTTCCGCATTTTACGATTTGGCAAACAACGTGGTCTTTTGTTTTTGTGTTCGACATTTGTAATCGCTGAAACTCAATTGACCTCTGTTTTTTTCAGAAAACTATAGGAACATAGTAGGAATTATTTGTTATAGAAACAACTCTAATACTATAATGAATGGACTGGTAGAAACGATGGAGGATCTTCATTCAGGATAGAGGTAGAATAGAAATAACAGATCATATTACAAGTCACTGTGTACAGGGCATGACAAGTACAAAAATTATTGTATATGAAAGTATTAAACTAATTAAGCAGATTTTTAGTGCGATTTTTCTAAGAGTTATGCTTGCCATGAGGTCATACACCTTTAAGTATTTGAAATTTCATAATTAGACTATTGTTTAATGGCATAAACCATAGAGAACAAGATGGGATCCTTCGAGTTAACTATGATTGATGTGTAAGCTACTAGTGTGTAAGAATGAGACCCAATTTAGGTAGATATACTTTCATGTTTATATTTTTCGTAAGTAAAGATGCAGGACCATAGTACGTAACTGAGCTTTCCAATTACTAAACCAGAATTAAGATGAAACTATACCTATGACAGTGAATCACTCTATATATATTTAGAGAAATCTATAGGTATGTACATACTTATAGGTGGAAATAAGTATAGATGTTAATGGAGAGTTAAATCGAAATCCCTACAGTAAGAATGATAATATATGCCTTTATACACGCACATAGCAGACAGTAAAAATACCTACTGTTCTAGCAATCATGAATATCCAACCTTGCAATTAAAAGCATAATTAAATGTGTAGAATTGATTACTTTGAAAATCCCAGACTCCTTGTCCTTCCAACTCCCGGTTACCGAAACGCCGAAAGGGGATTAATGGTTTGGGATCGCCCTTAGCCTCCGTCCATGTGTCCACGACTTTGTGACCACGTGCTTAATGTGAAAGTGCTACTGGATTTTCGTGATTCGAGGAATTGTGATGCAAGTGTTCCTCATGTTCTAGGTCCTTCGAACTCCCGAACCTCGAAATGCTGAAATCTCCCCCTTGAGAGATCAATGGTCTAGATTCCTCTTGAACAGATGGCCACTATCCCACTGGATCGACAATCCATGACCTTTCGGAATTTTCCCCGAACCTTGACCACTCACCACATGTCCTCAATTCATTTGATCTTGTTTCTTATCCTTCCAGGCTTTGGGAAACTCTACCGGTTGTTTATACTGGTCATAGCACATTCATTCTTTCCTGAATACTTCACTCAAGGATTTAGGGTTGTCAAACTCAATTCTGTCCCTATAGGACTGTGGTAAACAACTTAAGAATCATTGGATTTTAACCTTATCCTCTCATATGTACAATACAAACCTTAGTAGTTCCAAAAATTTATTTATAAGGTCCTCCATTGTCATCTGCCCCACTCGTAATTCGTAAAATTATTTCTTTTTCCTTTCATAATATCTTTCATAATGGTATTGTTTCTTGAAATACTTCTTAAAGTCAGACCATTCCAATTGTTTCTCCTTTAGGCCCTTGGATAGCTTTAGGTCTTGCCACCAAATGCTGGCCTTCCCTTTCAGATTGTAGATGGCCATTCAGAACTTCATGTTGTTGGAATAGTTGTAGATCTGGAAGTATTTTTTGATGTCTAACAACCATGCCTCAACTTCTTCTCCTGTCCTGGATTCTCCATCAAAGGTAGCTGGTTTAATCTTTTTAAATTCTCCTTCAAGGTGATCTACTTGTTTTATTTTTCTGTCTGTTATAGTTTTGTCTTCAGCTGAAGGTGTTCCTTTAGATGAACTATCTCCTTTTTTGGTTTCCTTCCTAGGATTCTTGGAGGCCCTTTTTCTGACCTCTTCGTCATGGTTATCCTCCTTTGGGATTTTCTTGGTCACTATATTGCACATCAGGACTTCATTTATCTCTTTTTGTTCCCGCTGTGCTTTCTTCAATTTCTCGTTGTCTACTTTGAAAACCTACATCTCAACAATAAGATTCCTCATTGTTTATAGTACTTCCATAGGAGAGCTTCCATCACTATTCTATCGTGGATCTCCATGAGGTCCCCGTTCTGGATTTCCTTCCATTCTTATTTTTGTATCAGCCTGAGCTGCCATAATTCACACAAAATAGAAAAGGTTTTCTATTTGTAACAATATAGGTTTATTATTTTTGCATAAAAACAAAAGAAAATATATATGCCAACAAATTAATGTGGCACTGTTCAAGGCCCAGTGTTGTAAACTTTTCTCTGATACCATATGTAATGATCCTCATATTTACCCAAAAAAAATTTGTCTTTACATACATTCTTGGTAGAAAAGGGTTCTATATAAGCAACCCTGTCGTCAACTTTCTTATGAAACTCTATACTAACCTTGCATTAGAAGTCTAACATAAAATTCCTTGCTACAACTCCTGGATTTATACTTACCACAAGATTCCCTATTTATGTCAAGAGTGGAAAGTTATAAGGAAAAGTCCTCAAGACTTTGGCAATCCCCCTTCTACTTTGGAAATCTTTTTACCGATATAAATACCCATGTAAGGTGTAGTTTACAATGCACGTTACAACTGACTTTTAAAGAAAATCACAAGAGTACCAAGTTTACACACAAACCCCCTTGTGGGTGTTATCCTAGGTAGTTTTAGTTGGTACTTAGTCATAAGAGTCATGGGTCAGGAATTTCTCTTTTCTCTTACACCAAAAAACTAACCTAACTACTAAGTCTTCAATCTGAGCTACGATGATGTCAAATAGAAACCATTAATTGAGTGGAAGAGGAGGTGTACTGTCAAAAATTTTAAAGCTCTGTAGCTTCAATTAATGGCCGCCCTATGCTTCCCTTGTATTTATTTACAGTTTTACCATTCCTAAGTTTTATAGTTTTATCATTCCTAAGGTTTACAGTTTTATCATTCCTAAGTTTTCCCTTTCGAAGAGGTTCTGCTTGCCCCAAATTTTAGAGGCTAAGTCTATGAGTGAAGGAGGTCACTCCATGGTGTAACTAATGGTGCGGCTGAGAACCTGAAAAGTTCTTCTTAAAACCAATACCAAAATAACTAAGAGGGGGTGTACTCTTCAGAAATGTTAAGTATTCATATCTTCTGTCAGTCACTGTAGTATCCTTTTCGCTCCTGTTGTGTTCTTCTTTGCCAAAAGTCTCTCTACAATTCCTTTCTAGGTCACCCTTAGTCATAAAGGAAAATGGTTCCTCCCTGAGATTGTTGTTATTCCTTCTATGGTCAGGTGATTGATATCCCTCGGTAGTAGTTACCGAAACCTTTCGGAGTTAGGGTTTCTCAAAAGCATTCATCAAATCACAAGTAAGTGATGGGATTTCATTTAACTATGGGAGGTAGAGGTCTTACAAAAAGTATCCTAGTGAATTTCTTAAGTCATGGTATATAAGTCGGTTTTTTTTGTTGTTCCTATTACCATTCTTCCTCAAAGAGTCTCACAGAGGTAGGTTGGTCCTGTGCATAGTTCATAAGTGTAGACTCTTTCTCTTTGAGTAGGGTAAGATGTTAAAATTTACTTCATTTACCACTCTTTCAATGAATAGAGTCGTCATTCTATAATTTTGTCATTCCCTCGACTGGTCTTCTTCTTTTTAGTTGAGGTTATCATCTGCTTCCGGGGTACTTAAATATTATATAGGAAATTCCTATGGAATGAATCCGTTCTTTATTGTTGATACTGTTGGTTAAGTATATAATTTCGTTACAGATTTGGTTCAGTATTGATTTAAATTTAATCGTTAAATCATGTCCATAATCTGTATTAAAAATTCGTGCTATTTCTTTGGCTTGATTTTGTGGCAAATTTATACAGCCTACAAGTTAAGAATTTCATCTATGAACATTTGTTATTGTCACTAATGGTGGGACTTGTTTTCGCGAGGACCCATCAGAGAATGTACTGCGTCCTCCTCCCTCAGCCCAAACATTTAAACAGACAGCAGGCGATGGGGAAAGGGTTTGAATCCACACATCAACAAGATAAGTATATTTCTGAAAGGAAACGTTGATTTAATTTCCATAGTCTTATTGTAATCTACTTTTCTTTGATACTTATTTCTCAAATAAAGATTAACGTTTACAGGATTTGATTACTTGCAGGGTCTCCATCCATGCAAGCCTCGGATACCCATCATGAACTCCTGTGCAAAAGATATTTGGGTTCCGAACCTCTCACATCTCGGGCTAACTCTACAGGTTCTAACATCATCTAAGGAGATCATGATTCAACTAGTTCTGTGTCTACTGTAACATTTGTTGGAGTAAGCCTTTGGGGTCATTCTTCCATTTATGGCATAACGCCAGTTCCTATATAAGTATTGAATCTGTAATTGAATAAATATTTCTAGCCAACTATTTAATATACTTCTTTTCTTTAATTATTGAAAGACAATCTGATGCAGGAGCATCGCTAGCACATCAAGCGAGCCAGCGTGGAGCGGAAGACAGCTGGACAACGCCAGCACAGATTTTTTCAAAATACTTTGGGAATTGTTGCACAAGTCTTTAATGAAGCCATTTATGAAGACACACTTGTATATTGTAATGTACCTTGAGAGGATAGCTCTCGTCCTTGGGTAGATGAGGCATTTAAGATAGTTAATGCTGGTAGATAGGAAATTAATTCTAGATTTGATAGTTTAGAGTTCGAGAGGGAAAACGGATATAGACACCCTCATTGTATCATTGTAACATAATTCAGAATCAAATATTCAGGAAGAGAAGAGAAAGCAGAGAGTTGTGTAAAGAACATCCATGTACAGATATTGAATTAATAGAAGAAAGCTTTGATTCAATTCCATGGTGATGTGTCTATTCTCTGTGTGTTGATGTTATTCTCATGACTATTTGATTTCTGTCATACATTTTCTTTTATATGTTGTGTCTATGATTTCATGGTTGAATTGAAGTCTGAAGGAAGGGAGAAATTAGTTTCAATTGTTTCTCTAATTTGAACCAAAGAATTCCTGCAAGGGGTGCAGTCGAATTTGTCCGCAAGGAGTGCGTTGACAGAAGGGTTCACTTAGAGGAAACTTTTGTTCTCATTTCTTAGAGGGTGCATATAGGCAAAGTGTCGTGCAAGGAGTGCGCAGGCCAAGGAAAAGTCTCAGAGTTGCGATTCTGAGCAAAGTATCGAGAGACTGCTGCTGCAGGAGTGCGCAGGGTCAAAGGCTTCAACACTGAGATAAGGTTGAATATTTTCCGCAAGGAGTGCATGCAATAAGTTCTCTAAAAAGACTTAAAAAGTCGAGAACAAGCTCAGGAGGAGTAGGCCTTTGAAATTCGTCGAAGGATTGCAAAGAAAGCTCGTGCATCGGGGCGTTCGAGCAAGATCTATAAGTTACGTGCAGGTGGACGAGTCCCGTGGAGGAACACTCAGCTATTTCGTATATTCTCCAAAGAAAGGAAGAACGGACGGAATTCTCCGGGAGGAATTTGCGACGCCCTGTGAGTTGTCAGATCTCACCGAGAAGAAGGGAAGGTACAGTGAAGGAATCAAGAAGTTCTGAGCTCAGGAAGGGCAGGACCGTCGATCGGGATCACAAGGACCATTGGACCTACTCGTGGATCGACATATCGGGAGTTCATGAGTCGAGACTCCAAAAATTTGCAACAGAAGTCGCGATATTGCGAAGAACGATACTCCAACGGGTTAGTGAATAGCGTGGGCCACAAGAGTTGGTGATGTGGCAGGTGACGCGAGTCATCAGGATCTCGTTGCAAGAAGTCCCGAGTATTTGGGGTTAGGATCTGCGATCCAGCGAAGTCCAAAGTCCCGACAAGATAAGGGATCGTCAGAAAGTCAACTCGCACGTGTGTATCGGCGTTTCGGCACATCGTGAGTCGGGAGTTGGAAATCTGAGAACTTGGCATCACGAGTAGAGAGCTCGCAATAGAGCTGAAATCCCGATAAGGTGAGAGGAAGTTAGCGTTGACTGACATATCGGGTCTCGTGGATTCGATAGCCCAGTGAGTAAACAAGAACTTGCGAAGCCGCAAGTTTCGATCCTCCGAAAGTGGAAGAAGAGAGGATCGCAGCACGAAGAGAACCTGTGGGTGCATATTTCCCGATAGGGAAATAAAAGAATCATTGAGTTCTTCAGGCCAAGGAAGAAGAGAAGGTCTTGAGGAAGCGGTCATGCCAGTGAGGGTGCGAGTCCATATCAAGTGGTATCATAGCGAGGTTAACTCTTTGTTTTCTGTAGCAGAGAGAGAGAGAGAGAATTCKCTATGCCGCCCAGAAGAGAGAGGAAATCACCTGACCCAGAAGATAGGGAGGTGCGAAGAAGAGGTAGGCCGGTAGGAAATCCAGAAATGGAAAGGCAAATGCGATATCTTCGAGCGAGATTAGAGGAGATGGAAACCACGCAGAGACGCACAACCAGTGCTAGATATCTAAGTGACTCCGAAGGTGAAGTTGAGGCTGAACGCGAGGAGGAAGTTACAGCCGAGGATGCATCAACTAAGTGGTTGATAAAAGCTATTGCCAGAATGGGTGCGAAGGCGAAGATGGACATTCCAGTCTATGAGGGAAGCCTGGATGCAGAGGAGCTACTAGACTGGATTAGAGCTCTTGACACCTACTTCGACTATGAAGATATTGAAGAGGATAAGAAGGTTAGACATGTTGTCACGCGCTTGAAAGGACATGCAGCATTGTGGTGGGACGAGCTACAAGCTAACAGACGCTGCAAAGGCAAGCAGAAGATCAAAAGTTGGGATTGAATGATTGCGAAGATGAAGGTGAAGTTCAGCCCAAGGGATTATCAAATTACTCTGTTCAGGAGAATGCAGAACCTGAGACAAAAACTGATGACAGTGAAAGAATACACTGAGGAATTTTACAAGCTGAACATCAGAGCAGGTCATCGAGAGAGCGATGATGAGAAGGTTGCCAGATATCTTAATGGTCTGAGATATGACATTCAGGATGAATTAAGTATGGTTACCATCAGGACTGTGGAGGATGCTTATCAGATGGATATGAAAGCAGAGGAGACGTTGAGCCGTAAGCAAGGTCAGCGAGGGTGAGGCAGAAGTCAGCCCAGGGGCAAGACAGTTGTCCAGGAGAAATTACAGAAGCGCAAGGAGGAATGCAAGAAACCTTAGGATAGAGTAGCAAGAGGTGGTACCTCATAGAAGGGACCATACATTGAACAGAGAGGGCATCATAATGAGCAGAAGGGAGATTATGCTGACGCAAATACTTTTCCTCGTACTAGAGGTAGAGGAAGAGGCCGAGGTGGAGTTATCACGTGTTTTACATGTGGGAAGAATGGGCACAGGTCATTTGAGTGTCCAGAGAAAAAGAAGGACATTGGAGAAGCTCACATCGCAGAAGCGCAGAGGCGAGATGCTGAGAGAAAAGATACAGAAGGCGGAAGGTCGCTGATGATGCGTAAAGCTCTCTTAACACCTGGGAAGGAGGTGGAGGACTCAACTCAAAGGACCAGACTATTCAGGATATCTTGCAAAATCAAGGACTGGGTATGCAAGGTTATTGTTGACAATGGTAGCACTGACAATCTCGTTTCGACCGTGATGGTGGAGAAGTTAGAGCTGGAGACAACCGATCACCCGAGTCCATACAAAGTTTCATGTCTACATAAGGGACATCAGGTGAGTGTCACTAAACAGTGTTTATTTGAATTCAAGATTGGGGGATATAATGATAAGGTCTTATGTGATGTTATTCCCATGGATGTATGTTATTTATTGCTAGGGAGACCATGGAAATATGACAGAAATGTGGTTCACGATGGGAGAATGAACACATATACCCTGGAAAAGGATGGGAGGACACACAGGTTACTTCCAATAAAGGATAAGGAGGTGAAACCGGAAGTAAGCAACACAATACTTCTCATGAGTGGGAAGGAACTTCTCACAGATATGGAGAAGAAGGAAGATCCATAATTCTTTGTGGTCAGAAAGCCGAGAATTGTTCTGACTAGCACAAGAGTGGATGATCTACCAGATGAGATTCAGGAACTGCTGGAAGAGTTCGTTGATATCATAGTGGACGAATTACCTCATTCGTTGCCACCAATAAGAAGTGTGAGTCGCCACATAGACCTCATACCAGGAGTGAGTTTGCCGAACAAAGCTGTGTACAGATTGACGCAGCAAGAAAATGAGGAGGTTAAGAGGCAGGTGTTGGAACTGCTAGACAAAGGACTGGTCAGGGAAAGTTTAAGCCCATGTGATGTTCCGAAAGTACTTAGTCCGAAGAAGGATGGAGGCTGGAGAATGTGCACTGATTCAAGAGCCATTAACAAGATAACCATCAGGTACAGATTTCCACTGCCGAGAATGGATGATCTGATGGATTCCCTGAGTGGGGCAAAGTTTTTTTCAAAGATTGATTTGAAAAGCGGATATCATCAGATTCGCATGCGAGAAGGCGATGAGTGGAAGACGGCCTTCAAGACAAACGAAGGACTGTATGAATGGCTAGTCATGCCATTTGGCTTGACAAATGCACCAAGTACATTTATGAGATTGATGAATGAAGTCCTGAGGGAATTCATCAGAAAGTTTGTCGTTGTATATCTGGATGATATATTGATTTTCAGCAAGACAAAGGATGAACATCTGAAGCACGTGGCCATTGTGATGAGGAAGATATAGTAGGAGAAGTTGTTGGTCAACATGAAGAAGTGCTCATTCATGAAGACAGAGCTCATTTACTTGGGTTTTGTTATTTTGGCGAATGAGTTAAATATGGATCCAAGTAAAGTGGAGGTGATCAAAAATTGGCCATCACCAAGAAATATTTTTGAGGTGAGATGTTTTCATGGTTTGGCTAGTTTCTACCGAAAGTTCATCAGGAATTTCAGTGGGATTAGTGCAGCGATGATGGATACAGTGAACAAGCGGCATACATCTTTTCACTGGACAACAGAGGCAGAGAAAATATTCAATCTGTTGAAGTGAAAGATAACGGAACAACCAGTGTTGGTGTTGCCAGATTTCTAGAAGACATTTCAGGTGAAATGTGATGCAAGTGGGTTTGCCATAGGAGCGGTCTTGAGTCAGGGGGACAAACCAGTGGCATATTTCAGCGAGAAGCTGGATGAAGCAAAAATGAAATACTCCACGTATGATAAAGAATTTTATGCTATCATACATGCACTGAAGAAGTGGAGGCATTACTTAGTCCCAAAAGAGTTTGTATTGTACAGTGATAATCATGCATTGCAGTTTGTGAGTCAACAGGAGAAGTTGAGTCAGGAACATGCTAAATGGGTAGAGTATATGAAAAATTTCACGTTTGTGATTAAGCATATTTCGGGTACTGCTAACAAAGTGGCTGATGCTTTGAGAAGGAAATGTTTGCTGTTGCAGGAGTTCCGAGTCAAGACATTGGGTTTTGAAAATCTCAGGGATATGTATGCAGGAGATGCAGATTTTGCAGAGGCATATGAAGCAGCTGAGAAGCCAGTTCTCAGAGACAGAAGCCCATGGATAGATTATATGATCCAGGAGGGATTGCTATTCAGAGGCAATCAACTGTGTATTCCGAATTGCTCCGTGAGGGAGAACCTGTTGAAAGAGAAGCACAGTGGTGGATTAGCAGGATATTTTGGCCATGAAAAAACGTTCGCGAAGTTGAGCGAATCATATTTTTGGCCAGGCATGCGAGCAGATGTCAAGAGATTTGTTGATAGGTGTAGAATTTGTCAGCATTCGAAGGGCAGAAAACAGAATGCAAAATTTTATCAGCCATTGCCCATACCAGAGAGGGCGTGGGAGGCAATAAGCATGGATTTCGTATTGGGATTGCCAAGGAGGCAAAGAGGATTTGATTCCATCTTTATGGTGGTGGACAGGTTTTCAAAGATGGCACACTTCATTCCATGCCAGAAGACCAGCGATGCGACTCACATCGCGAATTTGTTTTTTAAGGAGGTCATTCGACTTCATGGATTGCAAAAAAGTATAGTTTCGGACAGGGACACGAAATTCATAGGGAATTTCTGGAGGACGCTATGGAAGAAGCTAGAAACTAATTTGGCATTTATTTTTTCTTATCATCCTCAGACAGACGGACAAATAGAAGTGGTCAACAGAAGTCTAGGAGACTTGCTGAGAATCTTGGTGAAAGAACACCACAGCAACTAGGATCAGATATTACCACAGGGAGAGTTTGCATACAACGATTCAGTGAATCGGAGTACAGGTAAAAGTCCATTTCAGATTGTGTATGGTACACAACCGAGGGGAGTTTCTAAATTGCGATATTTAGGAAAAACTGCTACTAGAAGCGCTAGTGCAGAGGAATTCGCGGAGGCGATGAAAGAACTTCACAGTAGAGTGAAGCAACGGCTGATTGATTCAAGTCAGGAATATAAGCGCAGGGAAGATCAGCATCGGAGACAACTTCAGTTCAAAGTTGGCGATCTAGTTCTGGCACATTTGTGGAAGGAAAGGTTCCCAAGGGGAACATACAATAAGTTAAAGATGAAGAAAATCGGGCCATGCAGAGCCCTGAATAAATTCGGAGAGAATGCGTATGAAATTGAATTGTCGGATGGCATTGGGATATCTCTAACATTCAATGTCTCAGACTTATATCCATATAAGGATGAGGAAGTGGGAGATGGAAGTGATGAACAACCAGAAGTCCAGTGGCAGAAGCAGATGCCAATTGCAGAAAAGCCACAGATGGAATACATACTAGACAAGAGAGTGGGTAAGAAGACCAGGAGACAAGAATACTTTGAGTATCTGGTCAAGTGGAAGGATCACCCAGTGGAATATGCCAGTTGGGAAAGAGAAGCAGTGATACAGAAGCATGGACAGACCATGCAAGAGATCATGGACAGGAGCCCATGAAATTTTTCAGGCCGAGGAGTATGATGCAGGAGCATCGCCAGCACATCAAGTGAGCCAGCGTGGAGTGGAAGACAACAGGACAGCGCCAGCACATATTTTTTGAAAATACTTTGGGAATTGTTGCGCAAGTCTTTAATGAAGCCATTTATGAAGACGCACTTGTATATTGTAATGGACCTTGAGCGGATAGCTCTCGTCCTTAGGTAGATGATGCATTTAAGATAGTTAATGCTGGTAGATAGGAAATTAATTCTAGATTTGATAGTTTAGATTTCGAGAGGGAAAACGGATATAGACACCCTCATTGTATCATTGTAACATAATTCAGAATCAAATATTCAGGAAGAGAAGAGAAAGCAAAGAGATGTGTAAAGAACATCCATGTACAGATATTGAATTAATAGAAGAAAGCTTTGATTCAATTCCATGGTGATGTGTTTATTCTCTGTGTGTTGATGTTATGCTCATGAATATTTTCTTTCTGTCATACATTTGCTTTTATATGTTGTGTCTATGATTTCATGGTTGAATTGAAGTATGAAGGAAGGGAGAAATTAGTTTCAATTGTTTCTCTAATTTGAACCAAAGAATTCCTGCAAGGGGTGCAGTCGAATTTGTCCGTAAGGAGTGCGTTGACATAAGGGTTCACTTGGAGGAAAATTTTGTTCTCATTTCTTCGAGGGTGCAGATAGGAAAAGTGTCGTGCAAGGAGTGTGTAGGCCAAGGAAAAGTCTCAGAGTTGCGATTCTGAGCAAAGTATCAAGAGACTGTTGCTGCAGGAGTGCACATGGTCAAAGGCTTCAACACTAAGATAAGGTTGAAGATTTTCCGCAAGGAGTGCGTGCAAGAAGTTCTCTAAAAAGATTTAAAAAATCGAGAACAAGCTGAGGAGGAGTAGGCCTTCGAAATTCATCAAAGGATTTCATAGAAAGGTCATGCATCGGGGCGTTCGAGCAAGATCTATAAGTTACGTGTAGGTGGATGAGTCCCGTGGAGGAACACTCAACTATTTCGTAGATTCTCCAAAGGAAGGAAGAACGGTCGGAATTCTCCGGGAGGAATTCGCGACGCCCTGTGAGTTGTCAGATCTCACCGAGAAGCAGGGAAGGTACAGTGAAGGCATCAAGAAGTTCTGAGCTCAGGGAGGGCAGGACCGTCGATCGGGATCACGGGGACCGTTGGACCTACTCGTGGATCAGCATCTCGGGAGTTTGTGAGTCGAGACTCCAAATCTTTGCAACAGAAGTCGTGATATTGCGAAGATCGATACTCCAACGGGTGAGTGAATAGCGTGGGCCACAAGAGTTGGTGACGTGGCAGGTGACACGAGTCATCGGGATCTCGTTACAAGAAGTCCCGAGTATTTGGTGTTAGGATCCGCGATCCAGCGAAGTCCGAAGTCGCGACGAGATAAGGGATCGTCGAAAAGTTAACTCGCACGTGTGTATCAGTGTTTCGGCACATCGTGAGTCGGGAGTTGGAAATCTGAGAACTTGGCATCATGAGTAGCGAGGTTTCGATAGAGCCGAAATCCTGATAAGGTGAGAGGAAGTCAGCGTTGACTGACATATCGAGTCTACTAGATTCGAGAGCCCAGTGAGTAAACGAGAACTTGTGAAGCCGCGAGTTCCGATCCTCCGAAAGTGGAAGAAGAGAGGATCACAGCACGAAGAGAACCTGTGGGTGCAGATTTCCCGATAGGGAAATAGAAGAACCGTTGAGTTCTTCGGGCCGAGGACGAAGAGAAGGTCCTAAGGAAGCGGTCGTGCTAGTGAGGGTGCGAGTCCGTATCACAATCCTAGTCGAATTCACTCGAAACGATAATCTGGGTCAAAGTAATTATGTCTGTCAAATTCAAACATTGTATTCATTATTTATGCAGCTTGACTCTGTTCTATACCATTGGCCTATCCCGTTATAGAAACTAAAGAGTTTTCCATAGTTTAACAATGGATTTACTAGTATCTTTTTGTCTACTGTATTTGATTTAAAATAGATGAAGTATACTGGTTGTCGCTTTAACTAGAGTATTCCAACTCTGATGCATTCAATTTATACTTGCAGTTATAGATTTGTCGAAAGTTCTTCATATTCATAATATAGGAAGAATTCCTATGGATATATGCTTATATTTTTGTATATGTGCAAAGGTTTATGTAGCCCTAGGGTTCTGTATTTCACTTGTGAATATAAATTGCATTTATAGAAATATATTTATTCCAATATACATATAGACTAGTTCTCAAAGTGTTCATGCTCAGATGATCGTACCGGAATTTTGACCTCAAGGAAATGCCTTTATTATAATGGAATTCAACTTTTTAGAAATTGATTACTTCCATAATTAAATAACATCAATCCACCCCATAACCCAGTAATTAAAACAAATTCTAACTTGGATACAAAATTTAATCCAATCATAAAGAGCGGTCCAAATTATTGTATCCATATAGACTTTTAAGGACTACGTTATACCTATAATCTAATTCACTCCACATAGATAAAATAATTCAATTTAGATATAGCAATCTCATTCTTTAGATATATGATCATATAAATAGATGCATTACAACAGTTAGATACAATCATTCAACTAGATACATTACAATAATTAGATACAATCATTCAACCAGATGCATTACAGTAGTTAGATACAATCATCCAAAATTTAGAAGAGAAGATTACATATCTGAAATAGTTCGCAGGAAGACAAATGGAACATCCACGTTCCTCCCAATCATAGAACAGGGATGCCAAAAGCACTTGTCCTGTTCACCCACTAGCTTGACCATGAATCCATGAGGGATAACTCGGAACTCCTCCTCAACAACTTCGTTCAACTTTAGAAATATTTTCTTGCCTCACACTCAGCCCGTAGTGTTCATAACAACAAGAAATCAGTAATACCTTTTCCCAACATGCTCCTCCTTGCCTCACACTTCAGAAAAATAGTGTTCATAACAGTAAGAGGTAATTCCTTTCCTATCATACTTGGCAGTGTCCTGCCTCCTCACATATGCTATTTAAAACAATATTTTTTCTTAGGTATTTTCCCTCCCTTGGGTATTTTCGCAGCTTTCTAAATCCCTAATTTTCAGGGGCTGCCAATGGCCAAATCTATGATTTTCGACTTGTAATAATCAGCCCAGAGGTAGTTCCAAGATGTTCCCCACTCATGGAGTCATGGTCAACTAATTTTAACATGGTTGTTCCATTTGTCCTCCTGCAATTAATATAAAATATTTTGTTTTCATACAAGTGTCATAGTCAAATAGTTAGTTGGGTCAAATCAAATCTCTGGCCAACAGTCAAAGTAATTAATTACAATTATCAAATTCAAAATTCGAAATTGCCATAAATGGAAAAATGTAATGATCCCAAGACAATTTTTTTCTTGGAATCACTAACTACTACTGATCTATTGATGTGCAGGTATTTATTGTGTTATTAAGTGCATACAAGATTCATCAACACATGAAGATCACAATATATTCAAGATGTAGAAGCACAAGCAAATATCTGACCCTTTTATTATGAGCAATGTAAGATCAATACAATAGATGGTCGTTCTGGCATAAACCTTAGATGGTCGTACAAGCAATAGATATGAGCTGCTACAAAATGCTCCCGACAATACAAAATAAGCCTCCAAAGGCTGGATATACAATGAAGACTTGAATCAAGTAGATATGAGATGTACTAATGCTCAACCTCCAAGCTGGAAAGTGCCACGCCATGCTAGAACTTTGAAGCCTTGAATAATTTGGCCCTGCTACCAAAAGTGTCCAATCATCACGAGAAATATGCCAAATGATAGATTGGGCAACTGTAAGGACAACCCAGATGTCCAAATTCCCAAATCCACTCTCAAACCCTGTAGATCTGAATTCCTCCACTGAATGGTGCACCCCATTGGATGACTGAAACCCTAGATGGTTCGACCTTGATGAAGGAGGCCTCCGAATGATTTGAAACTCTCCAAGAATATAGATCGGGCTATGAGAATCCTGTGGGAGAAGTTTCAGACTTAGATCTCAAGCAGATATCGCTAGATATGAATTTTACTGAATCATAGGACGTCCCCTATGGCTCCAAGATGTCCCAATCTGCAGACAATTGTAGAATGATGATAACCCTCTAGAAAGTCCCTCAAAATGATAGTCCTGCCCCTGCAAACAAAACCCAACTGTCGGAATGGCCCCAGGCCCTCAGGATAAGCTGGATCAAACCTCCCTCTAGATGATGGTGCGCCCTTGTTGAAAACACAAGAACAATATGACCTGCTACCTTCTGAAGCACTAGATGGAGATGGGCTAAGACTAGAATGGTGTGGAGGAGTCTTTCATCCTCGAGACCAAGCTGCGGAACAAGGTGAGTGGATATTTCACCATTGAGTTGCTCACAAGGGTTTGTACAACAAAACCCCCAAACTGAATGCTCAAGATCCATAGAAAATGCTAATCCAAAACCAGAATGAGTAATAGGTGCGCCCTAGCCTCTTACTTATACTTTTCCTTCTAATTCTCTGTTGAGTTAGGTTAACTCCCAAGGTTAATCTTCTATTCTTCTGTTGAGTTATCTTTTACTCCTTTATCCTTTTCC
>SNQJ01S0000603.1:23255-39870 GCA_010110895.2 Picea sitchensis
GTTTTTCTTCCCCCGACCCATAACAATTCCCCTGTACCTCTGCATGCACCGATCTCTCCACAGGTTTGGAATATCGAGGCTCTGATACCACTGTAATGATCCCAAGCCAAATTTTTTCTTGGAATCACTAACTACTACTGATCTATTGATGTGCAGGTATTTATTGAGTTATTAAGTGCATACAGTATTCATCAACACATGAAGATCACAATATATTCAAGATGTAGAAGCACAAGAAAAGATCTGACCTTTTTATTATGAGCAATGTAAGATCAATACAATAGATTGGCGATCTGGCATAAACCTCAGATGGTCATACAAGCAATAGATATGAGCTGCTACAAAATGCTCCCGACAATACAAAATAAGCCTCCAAAGGCTGGATATACAATGAATACTTGAATCAAGTAGATCTTAGTCGTACTAATGCTCAACCTCCAAGCTGGAAAGTGCCACGGCCTGGTAGAGCACTGAAGCCTTGAATAGTTCGGCCCTACTACCAAAAGTGTCCAATCATCCTGAGAAATATGCCAAATGATAGATCGAGCAACTATAAGGACAACCCAGATGTCCAAATTCCCAAATCCACTCTCAAACCCTGTAGATCTGAATTCCTCCACTGAACGATGCGCCCCACTGGATGACTGAAACCCTAGCTGGTTTGGCCCTGATGAAGGAGGCCTCCAAATTCTTTAAAACTCTCCAATAATATAGATTGGGCTATAATTATCCCATGGGAGAAGTTTCAGACTTATATCTCAAGAAGATCTCCCTAGATTTGAATTTTACTGAATCATAGGACGTCCCCTATGGCTCTAAGATGTCCCAATCTACAGACAATTGTAGAATGATGATAACCCTCCAGAAAATCCCTCAAATTGGTGGTCCTGACCCTGCAAACAAAACCCAACTGTCAGAATGGCCCCAGCCCCTAAGGATAAGCTGGTTTGAACCTCCCTCTAGATGATGGTGTGCCCTTGTTGTAAACACAAGAACAATATAGCCTGCTACCTTCTGAAGCACTAGATAGAGATGTGATGATACTAGAATGGTGTGGAGGAGTCTTTCATCCCTGAGACCAAGCCGCGGAACAAGGTGAGTGGATATTTCACTATTGAGTTTCTCACAAGGGTTTGTACAACAAAACCCCCAAACTAAATGCTCAAGAGCAATAACAAATGCTAATCCAAAACTAGAATGAGTAATAGGTGTGCCCCAACCTCTTACTTATAATTTTCCTTCTAATTCTCTATTGAGTTAGGTTAACTCCCAGGGTTAATCTTCTATTCTTCTGTTGAGTTATCTTTTACTCCTTTATACTTTTCCTTTATTAAGTCAACTTAAAAATATAACTTTTAACCTCTTGACTCCCCCCCCCCCTCAGTGTGATACTATGACCTAGTGGGGGTGCCCAGGCCATTGAGTCTCCTCATCACCTCTCTAAGAGGTGGGGGACATTACGCAAAAATTTTCCAATTTTGAATTTACTAAAAACAGAATCATTTTCCCAACAAATTTTAAATTTCAAAAATACTTTATTTCTGTGGATGTCACATCCTTTCCCCCTTCAATAAAACACTGTCCTTAGTGTTCGTTCCTTTCTTGAAACATGATTGGATGAGATTTCTAAAAATCTCCCTCCAACTCCCAAGTGGCCTCCTCGGGACTAAAGTGCTTCCATTGCACCTTTACCTGAGCGATGGCTCTATTCCGAAGTGTTATTTCTCTCCGATCCAGAATACACAAGGGTTCCACCTAGAACTCACCTTTAGGTTCCACCTCCACCAAGTTCCAATCAATCATATGAGTAGGGTCATGAACATACTTTTTCAACAAAGAAACATGAAATACATTATGAATTCTTAAGTTAGCTGGAAGTGCAAGTTGGTATGCTATGGGTCCAATTCGAGCTACTATCTCCAAGGGACCACAAAACCTGCATGCCAGCTTGGAATAGTTCCCTAACTTCAATGAACTTTTTCAGGCTTTGACCATCAAGTAAACATGGTCTCTCACTTGAAATTCGAAGTGTCTTCTTTTCTAGTCTGCATAACTCTTCAGTCTATCCTGTGCTTCTTTTAAGTTCTGTTGTACCTTCCTTACCATGTTCTCCATTTCCTGAAGCATCTCTGGTCCAACCATTAGTATGTTAGCGGAGTTTTCCCAACTAATTGGATTCGTACACTTCCTGTCGTACAATACCTCAAAAGGGCTTAACTTAGCTGAAATCTGGTACCCATTGTTATATGCAAATTCTACCAAGTGTAGATAGTATTCCCACTTGTTTGGTTTTGTTATTACGTACATGCAAAGCATATCCTCTATGATTTTGTTTGTCCTTTCGATATGTCCATCCGTTTGTGGGTTATAACTCATACTGAAATTCAAATTAGTATTTATCCCTGCAAACAATTCCTTCCAAAAAGAGGATGTGAATTTTACGTCTCTATCTGAAATCACCATTTTAGGGATTCCATGCAGTCTAAAAATTTCTTTCATAGATATTTCAACAATGTTTATAGCTTTAAAAGTAGACTTTACAGGAATAAAGTGTACAGACTTACTGATTTTATCGATTACAACCATGATAGAATCATTATGTTTATGAGTTTAAGCAAACCTGTTATAAAGTCCAACGATATGGTCTCCCATTTCCATTCTGGAACTGGTAAAGGCTGTAATAGGCCAGTTGGATGCTGGTGCTCGACCTTAACCTACTGACAATCTTGGAAACTAGCCAAGTATTCTGCGGTTATCATTTTTTGGTACCCTGGATGGCCATAATACGGTTTCTTATGCACTTCGTCCAAAACTGTTAATTTTAACTCTGTTGAATTTGGTATGTAATGTTTGTTTTGAAATTGTACTAGTCCCTTCTTGTCGATACTTAGATCTGATTTATCTGAGTTTGCGGTGTTGTTTTATAATTATTCCATCATCTTAGTGTAATTTTCGTCATTTATACCTACCGTCCTTATTCTTTGTTCCAGATCACTTTCTACCCTACTGATATTTATCTCAAATAACCCACGGACTCTTCTTCTTAGAGCGTCTGCTACCTTATTTTCCTTACCCTTGATATGTCTCACCTCGAAGTCGAACTCACTCAATAAGGATATCCATATTTCTTGCCTTTCATTAAGATCTAGTTGGCTAAACATATATTTCACCCCGATATTATCCGTCAATAGTAGAAATTTTCTACCCATTATGTAGTGTCGCCACATTTTTAAGGCGTGTATTACCGCTACCAATTCTAAGTCATGAGTGACATAATTTCGCTCATGTTCTTCTAATTTATGGAACTCGTAACAAATCACATGTCCTTCTTGAGTTAGGATGCCACCTAGTCCTTCTTTACTTGCATCAAGACATATAGTGAAGTCTTTATCTAGGTCTGCTACCTTCAATATAGGTGCAGTTGTCAATAATTCCTTTAGCTTGTTAAAACTATCTTGACACTTCTGTGTCTAGTTAAACTTGGCCCCTTTCTTTTGTAATGACGTGATAGGGTAGGCTATCTTGGAGAAACCCTCTATAAATCTGCGATAATATCCGGTGATTCCCATGAATGACCAGATATCCACTACATCCTTAGGTATCGACCATTCTATGATGGATTTTTATTTTATCAGGGTCTACAACAATGCCTTCTACTAAAATTACATGTCCTAGATATTGTATTTCCTTTTGATAAAAGTCACACTTATCAAACTTGGCGTACAATTTGTGTTTCATCAACATTTGCAGAACTATTCTTAAGTGTTCTTCATGTTCTTCCTCTATTTTAGAATAGACCAGAATATTGTCGATAAATACTAGTACGAACTTGTCTAAGTATTGAATGAAAATACTGTTCATTTGGCACATAAATGTGGTTGGCACGTTGGTGAGTCCGAAAGTTATGACTATGAATTCGTAGTGTCCATATCTTGTTTGAAAATTTGTTTTTCTTATATCTTCATCCTTTATCCTAACTTGATGATAACTGGATCGTAAATCTAATTTCAAAAAGATCTTGGCCCCACCTACTTGATCAAACAGGTCATTTATCCTAGGTAAGTGGTACCTGTTCTCAATATTCATTTTATTCAATTGTCTATAATCGATACAAAGTCTTAGAGTACCATCCTTCTTTTTCACAAAGAGGACTGGTGCCCCCCATGGTGAAACACTCGGTCTGATATACTCTTTGTCTAACAATTCTTGTAATTGTATTTTTAATTCTGTCAGTTCTGGTAGACTAATTCGGTAAGGTGCTTTCGAGATAGGGGCTGAACCAGGTAGTAGGTCTATGGAGAAGTCTATTTCCCTTCTAGGAGGTAATTCTGGTATCTCATCTACAAACTTGTCTCTAAATTCATGTAGGATAGAAAAGTCTTCTAACTTTGACTTATCATCTTTTTCTAACAGGTTCGTTACTTGGATGGCATAAACTTAACATCCCTTTCTCATACATTTCTTGAGTTACGTCACTGAAACTTTTCTGACTGATACAAGATTTGGTATACCTTGGGTTGTTCTAGTAGTGCCAAAATTGTCTTTATAGTTAAGTATCTATGTATAACAATCTAGAACTACTTTGTGTTATTCCAACCAATCCATCCCGATAATCATATCGTAAGATCCTAGTGGTAGGATGTTCAGATTTGTTGTTATACTTTGACCATCTAAGATGAACTCAAAATCAGAAATAAAGTCAACTACTATCCTTTTAGTTCATGTTGCTAGTTGTACCAGCCATGATTTTTCATGCTTCAGTTTCTTAAGTTTATTTGACTCTACTACATCAGAAGTAATATAACTTAACGTAGCTCCAGGGTCAATTAAAACAAAATTCCTAGTGTTATTGATTTTACCTTCGATTTATACCATAGAGGACTGGTGGTCAGCTTGCCGACCATCTATGGCTGCATTTATCTGATGTAGGCTTCTTCCCATGTCACCCNAGTTACGTCACTGAAACTTTTCTGACTGATACAAGATTTGGTATACCTTGGGTTGTTCTAGTAGTGCCAAAATTGTCTTTATAGTTAAGTATCTATGTATAACAATCTAGAACTACTTTGTGTTATTCCAACCAATCCATCCCAATAATCATATCGTAAGATCCTAGTGGTAGGATGTTCAGATTTGTTGTTATACTTTGACCATCTAAGATGAACTCAAAATCAGAAATAAAGTCAACTACTATCCTTTTAGTTCATGTTGCTAGTTGTACCAGCCATGATTTTTCATGCTTCAGTTTCTTAAGTTTATTTGACTCTACTACATCAGAAGTAATATAAATTAACGTAGCTCCAGGGTCAATTAAAACAAAATTCCTAGTGTTATTGATTTTACCTTCGATTTCTACCATAGAGGACTGGTGGTCAGCTTGCCGACCATCTATGGCTGCATTTATCTGATGTAGGCTTCTTCCCATGTCACCCACCATCTAGGCTTCCTGCAAATTATGAACAACAACTCTATTTGGTGAAATTAAACATGGAAAGTTCCTCCTTAGATGAGGTTCTCCACATTCCCAGCACTTTAATGGTTTGCGGGGGCTATCCCCAAACTTCTTTGTCCCCAGATTTACCGATTTACCACTGCCTTGCATATTCAGATGGTTGAAGTGAAGATATTTTCTCGAAAATCTTTGTGCTGCATTCCAATAAGGAGATAGCTTGTATCTCTTCTTCCGCTGGTTCATTCGATCTTGTTTCTTATCCTTCCAGGCTTTGGGAAACCCTACCCATTGTTTATACTGATCATATCACATTCATGCTTTCCTGAATACTTCACTCAAGGATTTAGGGTTGTCAAACTTAATTCTATCCCTATAGGACTATGGTTAACAACTTAAGAATCATTGGATTTTTACCTTATCCTCCCTGATGTACGGTACAAACCTTAGTAGTTCCAAAAATTTATTTATAAGGTCCTCCATTGTCATCTGTCCCAGTCGTAATTCATAAAATTATTTCTTTTTCCTTTCATAATAGCTTTCAGAAAGGTACTATTTATTGAAATACTTCTTAAATTCAGACCATTCCAACTGTTTCTCCTCTAGGCCCTTTGCCAACTTTAGGTCTTGCCACCAAATGTTGGCCTTCCCTTTCAGATTGTAGATGGCCATTCTGACCTTCATGTTGCTGGAATAGTTGTAGATCTGGAATTATTTTTTGATGTCTAACAACCATGCCTCAACTTCTTCTCCTGTTCTGGATTTTCCATCAAAGGTAGTTGGTTTAATCTTTTTAAATTCTCCTTCAAGGTGATCTACTTGTTTCCGTTTTCTATTTGTTATAGTTTTGTATTTAGCTGAAGGTGTTCCTTCAGATGAACTGTCTCCTTTTTTTGTTTCCTACCCAGAATTCTTGGAGGCCCTTTTGCTGACCTCTTCATCATGGTTATTCTCCTTTGGTATTTTCATGGTCACTATAATGCACAACAGGACTTCATTTATCTCTTGTTGTTCCTACTGTGCTTTCTTCAATTTCTCATTGTCAACATTGAAAACTTGCAACTCAACAATAAGATTCCTCATTGTTTCTAGTATTTCCATAGGAGAGCTTCTGTCACTATTCTATCTTGGATCTCCATGAGGTCCCTATTTTGTACTTCCTTCCATTCTAATTTCTATATCATCCTGAGCTGCCATAATTCACACAAAATGGAAAATGTTTTCTATTTGTAACAATATAGGTTTATTAGTTTTGCATAAAAACAAAAGAAAATATATATGCCAAGAAATTAATGTGGCCCTGTTCAAGGCCTAGTGTTGTAAACTTTGCTCTGATACCATATGTAATGATCCTCATATTTACCCCTAAAAAAAATTTGTCTTTACATAAATTCTTGGTAGAAAAGGGTTCTAAATAAGAAACCATGTTGTCAACTTGATTATGAAACTCTATACTAACCTTGCATTAGAAATCTAACATAAAATTCCTTTCTACAACTCCTGAATTTATACTTACCACAAGATTCCCTATTTATGTCAAGAGTGGAAAGTTATAAGGAAAGGTCCTCAAGACATTGGCAAACCCCCTTCTGCTTTGGAAAACTTTTTACCCATATAAATACCCATGTAAGGGGTAGTTTACAATGCACTTTACAACTCACTTTTTTAAAAAAGCACAAGAGTACCAAGTTTATGCACAAACCCCCTTGTGGGTGTTATCCTTCGTAGTTTTAGCTGGTACTTAGTCATAAGAGTCATGGGTCGGTCATTTCTCTTCTCTCTTACACCAGAGAACTAACCTAACTACTAAGTCTTCAACCTAAGTTATGACGATGTCAAATAGAAACCATTATTTGAGTGGAAGAGGAGGTATACTTTCATAAAATTTAAAGCTCTGTAGCTTCAATTACTGGCCGCCCTGTGCTTCCCTTGTATTTACTAGGCCCCATACATGAGGTGTCACTTTCACTCTACCACTGTCACATGACGACCCGTCCTCCACACTCCCTGCATTTACTACAAGGAATTGAAGTGAAGCTTAGGGTTCGAAGTAGGTTTACAGTTTTATCATTCCTTAGTTTTCCCTTTCGAAGAGGTTCTGCTTGCCAAAAATTTCAGAGGCTAAGTCTGTAAGTGAAGGAGGTTTCTCCATGGTGTAGTTAACGGTGGGACTGAGAGCTTGGTAAGTTCTTCTTAAACCCAGTACCGAAATAGCTAAGAGGGGGTGTACTCCTCAGAAACTTTAAGTATTTGGTTGTTTTGTCAGTCATTGTAGTATCCTTTTCGCACCTGTTGTGTTCTTCTTTGTTAGAAGTCTCTCTGCAATTCCTTTCGAGGTCACCCTTAGTATTAAAGGAAAATGGTTCCTCCCTAAGATTGTCGTTATTCCTTCTATCGTCAGGTGATTGAGATCCCTCGGTAGTAGTTACCGAAACCTTTCGGAGTTAGGGTTGCTCGAAATAATTCATCAAATCACAAGTAAGTGATGGGCTTTCATTGAAATGTGGGGGTTAGAGGTCTTACGAAAAGTATCCTGGTGAATTTCTTAAATCGTGGTATATAAGTCAATTGTTTTCGTTGTTCCTATTACCGTTCTTCCTCAAAGAGTCTCACAGAGGTAGGTTGGTCTTGTGCATAGTTCATAAGTGTAGACTCTTTCTGTTTGAGTAGGGTAAGATGTTAAACTTTACTTCGTTTACCACTCCTGTAATGAATGGAGTCGTCATTCTATAATTCTGTCAGACCCTCAACTGGTATTTTTTTTTTAATGAGGTTATCATCCACTTCCGGGGTACTTGAATATTATATAGGAAATTCCTATGGAATGAATCCGTTCTTTGCTGTTGATATTGTTGGTTAAGTATATAAGTTTGTTACAGATTTGGTTCAGGATTGATTTAAATTTAACCCTTAAATCGTGTTGATAATCTATATGAAAAATCCGTGTTATTTCTTTGGCTTGCTCTTGTGGCAAATTTATACATCTTACAAGTTAAGAATTTCATTTATGAACATTTGTTATTGTCACTAATGGTGGGGCTTGTTGTCACGAGGACCCATCAGAGAATATACTGCGTCCTCCTCCCTTGGCCCAAACATTTAAAAATACAGCAGACAATGGCTCAAGGGTTTGAACCCATGCATCAACAAGATAACTATCTTTCTAAAAGGAAACATCGGTTTAATTTTCATAGTCTTATTGTAATCTACTTTTCTTTGATACTTATTTCTCGAATAAATATTAACATTTACAGGATTTGATTACTTCCAGGGTCTCCATCCTTGCAAGCCTCGGATACCCGTCACGACCTCGTGTGCAAAAGGTATTCGGGTTCCGAATCTCTCACATATTGGGATAACTCTACAGGTTCTAGCATCATCTAAGGAGATCATGATTCAACTAGCTATGTTGTAACTAGTTTTGTGTCAATTGTAATGTTTGTTGGAGTAAACCTTTGGGGTCGTCCTTCCATTTATGGCATAATGCTAGTTCATGTATAAGTATTGAATCTATAATTGAATAAATATTTCTGGCCAACTATGTAATATACTTCTTTTCTTTAATTATTGAAAGACAGTCCTAGTCGAATTCACTCGAAATGATAATCTGGGTCAAAGTAATTATGTCTCTCAAATTCAAACACTGTATTCATTATTTATGCAACTCAAATTTGTTCTATACCATTGGCCTATCCTATTATAGAAAGGAATGATTTTTTCCATAGTTTAACAATGGATTTACTGGTATCTTTTGGTCTACTTTATTCGATTTAAAATAGATGAAGTATATTGGTTGTCGCTTTAACTAGAATATCCCAACTCTGATGCATTTAATTTATACTTGTAGTTATAGATCTGTCGAAAGTTCCTCATATTCAGAATATAGGAAGAATTCCTATGGATATATGCTTATATTTTTTTATATGTGTAAAGGTTTATGTATCCATAGGGTTCTATATTTCATTTGCGAATTTAAATTGCATTTACAAAAAAATATTTATTCCAATATACATATAGACTAGTTCTCAAACCGTTCATGCTCAGATGATCATACCGGCATTTMGACCTCAAGGAAATGCCTCTATTATAACAGAAGTCAATTTTTCATAAATTGATTACTTCCATAATTAAATCATATCAATCCACCACATAACCCAATAATTAAAATAAATTCTAACTTGCATACAAAATTTAATCCAGTCATAAAGAGAGATCCAGATTATTGTATCCATACAGACTTTTAAGGACTGTGTTATACCTGTAATCTAATTCACTCCATAGAGATAGAATAATTCAATTCAGATATAGCAATCTCATTCTTCAGATATATGATCATATAAAAAGATGCATTACAACAATTAGATACAATCATTAAACTAGATACATTACAGTAATTAGATACAATCATTCAACCAGATGCATTATAGTAATTAGATACAATAATCCAAAATGGAGAAGAGAAGATTATATATATTACACAGTTCATGGGAAAACAAAGGGAACAACCATGTTCCCCCCAACTGTAGAACAGGGCAGCCAAAATCACTTGTCCTGTTCACCCCCTAGCCTGACCATGAATCCATGAGGGATAACTCGAAACTCCTCCTTAGCAATGTCGTTCAACTACATAAATCTTTTCTTGCCTCACACTCAGCCCGTAGTGTTCATAATAGCAAGAAATCAGTAATACCTTTTCCCAACATACTCCTCCTTGCCTCACACTTCAGAAAAAAAGTGGTCATAACAACAAAAGGTAATTCCTTTCCCAGCATACCTGGCAGGGTCCTGTCTCCTCACATATGCTATTTAAAACAATATTTTTGCTTAGGTATTTTCCCTCCCTTGGGGATTTTTGCAGCTTTCTAAATCCCTGATTTTTAGGGGCTGTAAATGGCCAAATCTCTCATTTTCCACTTGTAATAATCAACCTAGAGGTAGTTCCAACATGTTCCCCACTCATGGAGTCATGGTCAACTGATTTTAACATGGCTGTTCCATTTGTCTTCCTGCAATTAATATAAAATATTTTATTTTCATACAAGTGTCATAGTCAAATAGTTAGTTGGGTCAAATCAGATCTCTACCCAATACTCATAGTAATTAGTTATAATTATCAAATTCGAAATTCGAAATTGCCATAAAGGGAAAAAAAATTCCAATTTCAAATTTACTAAAAACGAAATAATTTTTCCAACAAATTTTAAATTTCAAAAATACATTATTTCTAGGGATGTCACATATGGTTTCTATCGTAGAGATAAATAATGTAGTCAAAACATATTCCTGAATGGCATCAAGCCTGAGAAGTAGAGACGTCATCTTTTCATCAAGTTTTAGGCGATCGTCCTCATTTTCAACTATCATCTTCATTTGTGTTGCATTTGTAAAACGCTGCCCTATTTTATCAGCATCAAGCTTCACTTGGTGTATAATCCTTAGATTCTCTAATGGATTTGAATTTTGAACAAAGAACCCTCTGAAAGTGGATTGTATTTTCGTGACAAAAAGAGTCTAGTTGATCATGGGAGCTACCTTTGCTTTGGTAAATATGAATGGTGATTCGGTCTCATAAAAAATGGGAGTCGAAATGACTCTCACCTTTCCACTTGGCCTATTGATTTAGTATTTCTTCTCAAATGTAGCATGCCCATTCTAAAATCGAAGTTCAAATTAAGCGCACCAATATAAATTTTAAATTCAAATTTCAGATTTCAATCAATCCACTTCGTTGTGTCTCTTCAATCTCTCGTAATTTGCCATCAATATTATGCGTAATTGATTGCAGTCACATCGGGATATGAAAAACAATGTATGGCCTCGACAATGGAGAACACGACAATGGAGAACAAATGATGGCTATGGAGACCGGATGATGGACATGGAGATACCTTATGGTTGTACAATGCAACAATGGGCATAAACAATGGCATGTATGTGAGATATTGTGCACGTATCCACCTGCACTAAGAAATCATTTTCTTAGTTCATGGCAGATAATGATTTCCATTTGAGATATTCTACTTCACTTTATATAAAATGGAACTCTAATTTAGAATCATCGCCTTTTCTTTGCTTATGTAAGCAATTGTGTAACATCATGGGAGATGTTTGGTTGAGTGGGTGTTGTTGCTCATTTTTCATTGTTAAGGTTAATACTCTTAATATAGCGAATGGTTGGTAAGTATATGCAGTTCATTATGTATTTGTTGTTCATTGTAGGTTCATTGGGATAAAGTGATTAATTTAATAAAAATATCTATATTATGGATATTGATCATTTTACAACACACTATGTATTTGTGGTTCATTGCAGGTTTATTGGGATAAAGTGATTAATTTAATAAGAATAACTATATTATAAATATTGATAATTTTACAACACACCAATAACATTTTTAAAAATATTTATATTATACGTATTGGTAATTTTACAACACATCATTAACATGGTTAAGTAGATGTTTCGGTTTTATATAAATGGTTAATATTGTTAATTAGATGTTTGGGTTATATATATATGGTTTGAGGATTAAAAAATTTATCTTCTTATTATTGTCATTGGCTTAAACATTGTAATATGTAGGATATATAAACTACAATTAGACATCCCTAGAAACAATATTAAATACATTGTAAATAAAAATAAAATTGTCTTAAAATAATTTGATTTGATAATAAATTCGATATTAATTAGTGACACAAATTTTGATATTTCTCACTTAATTAAAAGAAAGTGTAAAGTTAAGTTAATGTATTATTAAATAAAATAATTTGATTGCATCAATTCAAGTCCTTGAGATTACTATCATCCAAAAGGATTTATGCATTAGTTTGTGCATTTATCTGCATCATCAAATGTAAAAGAAATTATGTTTGCTCCTAAAGATAAGTAGAAGTAGTTAGATTAATAATAATTAGAAAACATGGAAATTTATTTCTATATATATWTTTATCGTACTATAATGGCTTCTAATCTCAATCAATAATTAAATGCAAAAAGGTTTATGAATGTTTTTCTTTATCACATACAAACATACGTATTTCTTACTTTCCATATATTATGTAATAAGTACACATGTATAGTTTATTTGTCATTATAGATATGGTGTGACAAAAGAAGCACAAGCATATGGTGGCATTATCACCTTATTAGAATTTAACCATTCTTATAAATATAAATGTAATGGGTAGATATTCAAAAGCAGAAACAAATTAGATTAAGTTTTTTCTTTTGAGATATGTATGTATATGTGTCAAGATTGACATTAGCAATGGATTATTGGATAAGATAATACCTCAAATAAAAAGTTTGAGATGGACTCAAGAATTGGATTAAAAAAATATCATGTTCTAGTGCCGTATTTGTTAAGAAGTAAAATTAGTGAAAGTTGAGGGATATATTTCTTCTTTCATGGACATAGAAGAAGATATTAATATCAAAATTTCCCCATCGAGTATCATAATTGCAAATGATGCCCCATTAAAATTAATGAAATGACTTCATGAATTTGACAACTGTAATGATGATAAGGATTTCAAATGCCATCTAAATATTGGATATCCAAATTCTTATCTACATTAAGTTCATACAGAAACTTCACGATGGGGTGGATAGTTCTCAAAAATAAGAAAGGGAAAAAAATGAAGGATCAACTATTATTTTACTGAGATTCTCACCGAGCTTATTATTCCTTCATACTTTTCCATTACATCATTAGTAGATGTTCTTTTCCATGATTCCTATATATTACTGAGCTTATTATTCCTTCATACCTTTCCATTACATCATAAGTAGATGTGTTTTTTCATGCTTCTTGTATATGGTTTTTTATGAATGGTATAGTGGAATCTACAATATGTTGTGAGTGCATGTGCATGAGAAGTGTAATTTTCATTTAGTCTATCTAAATATAAGGTGATTTGTCTTTAAAAATCATCGTCACCTTGTTTATGTTGAACCCATCCAAATGCAATGTGTTTGTGTTTCATGCTAATAATATTCACATTATTTGTTCTTATGACAAGTTTATACTGTGAAAATTTGATTGGTTTCTTTCAATGGTATGACATTGTGACAAAACTTCACATAAACTAGACATATATGGAATTCTTTTATATAATAATTATTTAATGGTTCAATAATATAATTGCATTAAAAAAATAGAAATATATGGAATTTGTTTATATAATAATTATTTAATGTTTCAAGAACATAATTGCCTGAACAAAATCTAAGTTTGTTTTAAACCTTAGCATGGATGACATGTCTAACTTAACTTAAACATATTAAAATAAAATAAAAAAAGGTTAAAGTAGACAATATAAATGTGAAAAAAATAAATATTTAATTAAAAAATACATAAAAAAAAATGGACTACAACAATTAAAAATAAAATGAGTGAGCAAAGATCCATCTCAACCATAAACTTTTAAAAACTAAGAAATTTACACATACAAAATTGCATATAGTATATGTTTGATTATTATTCAATTAAAAAAATATGATATGAGTGTGGATAGAAATGTATTCATCATTCAAACCATAATTTGAATGTTCATTTTCTATTATATTTTCAAAAAATCCCTTCCCCTAATGATATGAAATTTAGTGTTAAAGTCTTAATTTTAAACCAATAATTCATATTTTATTAAGAGCCTTCTCAATTTTCCACAATTGCATATTAAAATGACTTATTTCGTTAAACATCATCATTAAAAGACTAAAATTAAAATTAAAAATAAATACTCGCAAATAACATAGGAAATACTCAAAAATTGATAACAGAGTTCACCCATATGGATTGCGTCTACATGTCCACTTCAAATAACAGTATAATCCATTAAAAATGATACAAGTGGATGATTACAACTCTTTACATCACACAATGACATTCAATATACAAAAACACAACTTCTTCAGGGTTTGTTGTGCTCGCTATAAAGGGGTTTATCCTTCGAAGACCACTTCAATTGATACAATGAAATGAAGAACAATAGGAACCCAACCTACTAAGAGACTATCGATTTGATTTGTGGATATTAGAAAAATTCAATCTTATAATCGGTCGAATCAAAATGGCTCTATGTGTATATGACAATATAGGGTTCAATTCTCCCTCTTTTAAACCGTTGTGTGGCCCTATATCACAATCGAGGAGATCAATATATGATCTTGTCCTCCACTAGTGATCACAATTTATTGAGAAGAAATATATATATATATATGATGGGAAGATCATTTCCTTCTCCTCAATAAATTTGGATGGGTATATCTAGCATGGATGACCTCTGACGTCTCTAGATTTTCATGAATCACTTCAATGGAACCCTTAAATAGTTAATTGACAATGGTATTCTTTTTGTGAATGTAGGTTTCCAAAGTTAGTCATAATTGTTAGAAATTCTTCTGGAAGAAAATTGTGTGTGGAGTTTTGAAACGTCCAACATTTCAAGTGGACACTCCACCCAACAACAGGGACATAAAAAGATAAAAGGTTGTAAACGCGTCTTGAGTTTTGGATATATAGACTTGAAAGGGAGGGTTATCGTTAATGCAAGGAAATAACTGTTGGGATTACGTAGGCTAAGAAGGTCATTTCAAAAGGTTGAAAATATTAAAATAATAGTAAATTTTTTGAAATACTGTAGTTCATACAAAGAAATTCAGGAGGACCAAATAAAATAATTAAGAGTGGGAAAAAGGAATTTTTTTTATCAAAAATATTAAAATAGGTAGAGGAGAAAAATTTCAAAAGGTATTAAAAATTATAGAGTATTAAAACTGATAAGAGAGATTAGTTCTATGATCATGGAAACTTGATTATTACATGGGCAGCTGTGGTAAAATATCTGCGATCTAAGCTAGATCAAGGATAAACAAAGATTATTGGTCTATCTTAGATTGTAGATATTTTAGCACAACTTCCAATGTAATAATCGGGTTTCCTTTATCATATAACTAATATCTCTTATTAATTTTTGTAACAACCTCCTCGTTACGACAACAACTTTGAGAATAGGTGCAATTTTTTTTTTTTTTGTTTAAGGTGTGTGCGTGTGTGGAAGTAACAAAAACACTTGACTCTACATCGCCAATCGATAACCAACAAAACGCAACCACGATGTTCAGCACAAGAAGATTGAAGGCACACAACGAGTAACTGCAACAATATACGACCATAGGCACAAGGCGCACAACACAACAATAAGACATCCTGGGGACGCACAGTAAGAACACATAGGGAAGAGTCCATGGTGTTAGGGTTACTATTTCTGCACAGGAAAGTAGGGTGTTTAGTCTTATGTCTTCCCGGAAGAAGATTAGACAGGCTCCTGGCCGACTGCTCAGGCAGAAACTAGTAACCCGACCTAGAACGAGACGCAAGCAAGACGAACACAACAAGATGAAATCGACATATCATAGTGACAACAAGCCTTAAACGTCCCTAGTCATAGGGCGTACGACTAGCAACTGTAAGCAGAAAATGACACCAGGCGTTAAGTACAGTACCTTCACAGATGGAAGAATCCAACAGTAGAGTTTACTATTTCTGCACAGAAAAGCAAGTCTTTTAGTCTTATGTCTTCTCGAAAGAAGATTAGACAGGCTCCTAGCCGACTGCTCAGGCAGAAACTAGTAATCTATGTCAGGTGTGTCGCAAGAGTGGAAACCTTGCCTTTAAAGGGCCCGTGACTCTTGATACGACACTGGATTCTCTACGCAGAAAAATCACACACACGGACATATATGCTAAGGCAACAGGGAGGTGTCTATACCCCGCCCGACACAACCGACCAAGCAACCCACTGAATAAGTACAACATAAAAAAGAAGAACGATTACGCCCCTTACGAAAGGCACGTGACAAGGACTCTAACCACGAACACCCAAGTTCAACATTTCTAAATGAACAACCACCCTAATATACCAACTCGGAGTAATTTATGGTACGTAAATCCAGGTTATTGCACCACATAAGTTATTAACAATAATTAAAAATTACAGTAACTCTGTCATGAAACACTAACCATCTATCATTTATGTCACAATCCGGACCATGATTTTACAATTATCATACCTCTTATATGCTACAACCACTAAGTTCATAATGACCTTACAAGATGAAATCGTTCACTAAGGTCCAATAGTAATGCACTAAAATTGACA